>MJUU01049829.1:237768-254581 GCA_002080025.1 Modiolus philippinarum
AAAAAAAAAAAAAGAAAAACAGCTGAGGAAAAAAAACTGATTTCACATAGCTGTTAGTGACAAAGAAGCTTGATTAGAAAAAGATAAGAACACTGAAACAAAAGAATAAATTGAAGTCAAATGAAAAACAGTTTATTGATGTTTTTAGCTACTAGACTGGCTTTGTTGGCGGACACGCAGTGGCTGTCTTCCTATGATGAGGCGCTCCAGTTGATCCACATCATGATGGTCATTGATGATTTTCTTTGGTGAATCATGGTCTAGTTTGACAAAAATCCGCCCATCAATAGTCCAATATGCATCAAGTTGTCGGTTATACTTTAATGCAGCCAATCTTTTTGTAATCTCTGTTCTAAACTGTGTTAGATTTTCAGTAATAAATATATGTGATGGGTCATCTTACAGGAATTTTTTACTGGAATATACCATCTGACGAGTTTTATAAGATAGAAATCTGACGATTATCTGAGACTTTCCGTTTTTCACCTTTCCTGTTAAATGTGATCTGCCTTTATCATCAGGTTTTATTTCTAAGCCAAGTTTATTGTTGAAAACATCTAAGGCTAGTTCTTCAGTGTTTACAGGATATTGTACACGTCCACGATCGTCAATAGGGACTTGAATGTTGTGGAGGCGGAGACTCGTTCGTCTGGAATACTGCTCCTGATTGTCAACTCTAGTATTTCCTTCGTATGCCGATGTATCTCAGGTGCACGTCAAAACATGGCGGACTACAAATATTTTCGATTATTCCAGTAGTAATATTATCTATGCTATATGCCCAAACGACAAATTTTACCACCTTGAGACGGAGTAAGCCAACTTTGGGAACCTACAACTGAAGTTACAGAAGTTTAAACATCTGGGCATTGTGGGACAGCATACCTAGGACAACTGTCTATCAGATGGCCAACGGGCATAAAAAGCTTTGCGGTAGGGGCCTTAGGAGACGTCTGCAAAAATGACATATTTTACCACCTTAGGACGGAGTAAGCCAACTTTGGGAACCTATAACTGAAGTTACATAACTTTAAACATCTGGGCATTGTGGGACAGCATACCTAGGACAACTGTCTATCAGATGGTCAACGGGTATAAAAAGCTTTGCCGTAGGCGCCTTAGGAGGAGTCTGCAAAAATGGCATATTTTACCACCTTAGGACGGAGTAAGCCAACTTTGGGAACCTATAACTGAAGTTACAGAAGTTTAAACATCTGGGCATTGTGGGACAGCATACCTAGGACAACTGCGTATCAGATGGTCAACGGGCATAAAAAGCTTTGCCGTAGGGCCTTAGGAGGAGTCTGGAAAAATGACACATTTTACCACCTTAGGACGGAGTAAGCCAACTTTGGGAACCTATAACTGAAGTTACAGAAGTTTAAACATCTGGGCATTTTGGGACAGCATACCTAGGACAACTGTCTATCAGATAGTCAACGGGCATAAAAAGCTTTGCCTTAGGGGCCTTAGGAGGAGTCTGCAAAAATGACATATTTTACCACCTTAGGACGGAGTAAGCCAACTTTGGGAACCTATAACTGAAGTTACAGAAGTTTAAACATCTGGTCATTGTGGGACAGCACACCTAGGACAACTATCTATCAGATGGTCAACGGGCATAAAAAGCTTTGCCGTAGGGGCCAAAGGAGGAGTCGCAAAAATGACATATTTTACCACCTTAGGACGGAGTAAGCCAACTTTGGGAACCTATAACTGAAGTTACAGAAGTTTAAACATCTGGGCATTGTGGGACAGCATACCTAGGACAACTGTCTATCAGATGGTCAACGGGCAAAAAAAGCTTTGCCGTAGGGGCCTTAGGAGGAGTCTGCAAAAATGACATATTTTACCACCTTAGGACGGAGTAAGCCAACTTTGGGAACCTATAACTGAAGTTACAGAAGTTTAAACATCTGGGCATTGTGGGACAGCATACCTAGAACAACTGTCTATCAGATGGTCAACGGGCATAAAAAAGCTTTGCCGTAGGGGCCTTAGGAGGAGTCTGCAAAAATGACATTTTACCACCTTAGGACGGAGTAAGCCAACTTTGGGAACCTATAACTGAAGTTACAGAAGTTTAAACATCTGGGCATTGCGGGACAGCATACCTAGGACAACTGTCTATTAGATGGTCAACGGGCATAAAAAGCTTTGCCGTAGGGGCTTTAGGAGGAGTCTGCAAAAATGACATATTTTACCACCTTAGGACGGAGTAAGCCAACTTTGGGAACCTATAACTGAAGTTACAGAAGTTTAAACATCTGGGCATTGTGGGACAGCATACCTAGTACAACTGTCTATCAGATGGTCAACGGGCATAAAAAGCTTTGCCGTAGGGGCCTAAGGAGGAGTCTGCAAAAATGACATATTTTACCACCTTCGGACGGAGTAAGCCAACTTTGGGAACCTATAACTGAAGTTACAGAAGTTTAAACATCTGGGCATTGTTGAACAGCATACCTAGGACAACTGTCTATCAGATGGTCAACGGGCATAAAAAGCTTTGCCGTAGGGGCCTTAGGAGGAGTCTGCAAAAATGACATATTTTACCACCTTAGGATGGAGTAAGCCAACTTTGGGAACCTATAACTGCAGTTACAGAAGTTTAAACATCTGGGCATTGTGGGACAGCACACCTAGGACAACTGTCTATCAGATGGTCAACGGGCATAAAAAGCTTTGCCGTAGAGGCCTTAGGAGGAGTATGCAAAAATGACATATTTTACCACCTTAGGACGGAGTAAGCCAACTTTGGGAACCTATAAATGAAGTTTCAGAAGTTTAAACATCTGAGCACTGTGGGACAGCATACCTAGGACAACTGTCTATCAGATGGTCAACGGACATAAAAAGCTTTGCCGTAAGGGCCTTAGGAGGAGTCTGCAAAAATGACATATTCTACCACTCTAGGACAGAGTAAGCTTTGGGAACCTTGGAGTGTTGAATGGCGAAACTCATCATCGGCACCAAAGCATTAATTAATTGGACTAGGAGTAGGGAAAAACGAAGGTCGGATGACCTAGACGATGAATTGCACAAGCCAGTCCTAAGTAAATCCCAGACGAGGCTAGTGGTGGTGGTTGTAGTGGATGAGACTAGGAAAGCGCTTTTGGATATATTAAGTGCCTTTTCCAACGATAAAAAGACAAACAAATTCATCTTTAGCATCATAGACGTCTTTTTCAAGTATGGCTGGCTTATGCTGCTATAGGTAACAAAATGCAACTGTCCGGGCACCACCAATCTCTGTATTCAACAAATACATGTCAAATAAATTAAGAAGCGGCAAGGGCAAAATTTCTATAAGAAAAGATCAAGGCCCTACTTCAGGGCCGCTAGATCAAGATCTACTCCAGCGAGAACGATTTGAAATTGGAACTGGACCATAAAGAAGAGGATATTTAAGTAACTGTACTTTTTAGCAAACTAACACCAGTACGTGGATAGCCTTGTCGTTATCGTCCGGCAGTACAACACCCTCAAACAACGATCAATCAGGATGATCCGACTGTTGCGAGTCTGAAGGTGCACGAGGTCAAAGTGTTTTAGAATCTGTACGGTGATCTCCAAGTCATGAAGAGTCTGCAATTCTGGGTGGGAATAAAGTTTGCATCGCCAAGAAAAGGAGCATTTTTGAGAAGGGCTACACACTCCGCTGTTCCCAGTCACTATTTACTGTATTCCAGGTATTATGCACCGCCAACCGCGTACAACCTCAAGGTCTTCAACGACGAAGAGATCCAGGGATCCTTCTACGAGCCTGATCTCAAGAACACTGACCAAAAGAACTTCCAAATCTAGATGATTCTCCTCCGGCGAACCAGAGGCGTTTTTTATGGAGGTCGGTGAGAAGTTGACGGATGCAGCTATCCGACCTTCAAATAACGTCCTAAACATAGCTCAACGACCTATCCGGTATAGGTTTTCCAACACCAGAAAATTTGCGATGATTATATCCGGCTCTTGGGCGCTGCCTCGAAAGAATCAATCTGCTAATATTGGCTCACGCTTTCCACGTCCGGATCTACCAATCTCACGGTAATATTCGACCTTTTTACCATGGCTTCACTCGACACTAGAGCCGATTCTTATCTTTTAATCCACGGCGTCGATCTTGCCTTTCGTTGCACCGACCAACTCCTGCAAATTTTAAGCATGCAATGCCTTGGTAACCTGATCGTCTATTTAAGGTATCTTCCAGCAAATTGTGGATTGCATTGCTCTGCATGTCAAGGGATTGCTTATCTTGCTATCATTGGTTGGAATGCATTCTTAAAAAAAGCTTTCCGGTCTTTCTTGTCTTGCACAGCTGCCTTGATTGTAGCATCCATTTTCTAAGTCGCCCATTTCAGGTACCCCTTTTAATATGGACTACGACTCTAATGCCTGGACGTCTTTTATAACATATTTTATACCCTGTTTCAAGCATTACTTCTTGGTGACGTCTGAGTTATCATTTGGGTCACCTACCCTGTGTGGTGCAGACATAACCACTCGTCCAAGTCAACTTTGACAGCAGTTATGAGAACAGCTCTAATTTAAGTTGGAGTTAACTTTGAGCAGACTCAGAACGGTCCGATAATCATGTCTGTTCTAGCCTTGACCGTTCTACCTAAGTCTACTCTGGCCATGACCGTTATACTGAAGTCTGTTCTAGCAATGACCGTTCTACCCAAGTCTGCTCTGGCAATGACCGTTCTACTAGTCTGCTCTGGTCATGACGGTTCTTGTCAAGTCTGCTCTGACCAAGGCCGTCCTAGTCCTGGAATTATTAACCTGAATATTAAATAAGAGGTGTCGGTATTTCCCGTTTCTCGAATGTTTATGTTTCTTGTTGTATCTAGCTTCGCATTTGTACATTCAAACCTGAAACTTTAAATAGCCATCTTATTTTAGGATGTTTTCAATAAGTATATGTTTCAGTTAACTTAATTGGGCATTTATTGAAGTTTCCTATAATTTATTTAACGATTTGTTTATTTTATTATAATAATTAAAACTATTGTGAACCCAGTTCTCGGGTACACCGTCTCGAAAAGGGAAACAACTCTTACTTTTTTTAAATTTTACCTGGATGAATACAAGCAAATAATCCTCGAAAAAGATCACTTACCAACATGCAATTTTATATCTGAATAATTCAGAGCAGTCATAGGTAGAACAGGTCAGCTGAGAGCAGTCATGGCTAGAATAAGTAAGAGCTGCCATTGGTAAAAAGGGTCAAATCGGTCTAGCTATGACCATGACTGTTCGGAGCGGTCAGGATTCTAGAGCAGACTTGGAGCAGTTCTAGAGCAGACTTGATATCTGTTCTAAGTTAACGTAGAGGGGATTTTATGACCGCTCCAAGTTAACTTTATGAGAGGTTATGTCTGCACCCCACTGTGGGCTGATGAGGCGGATCGCTATTCATCTATAGATCTGGAAATGCGGACAAGTGGTGGTCTGGGTCAAACTTATCCATTTATTTACGAGAATACTATATCGTCCAAGATATAGTCGTCCGCTAGCAGCTTCAGCACATGAATGCTAATGTCTATGCTACGTCTCCATCCCGATGTAATTCATCGTTTTTTATCGGATCTCAGGGAGCTAATAGTCTTTCACTTTTAGTGGTGGTGGCAGGTCTTAGGTGTTTAAGTATACCTTTTCGTTTTTTGCGCTTATGGCAGTGGGTTAAATGCGTTCCGGGACTATGGTGGTCAACGTGCTTTAGGATGCTGCATTCGGTCAGGAATCTCAAAAATACTTCTCAAAGTCTAGGGATTCCTATGCCTGAGTCAGCTTTACATTCAAGTTTGGTGTATGCGTACACTGATCATTTATATTTGGCAAGAACTGTACTCCGTCAGTGAGGATGTGGAGGTAATTCTTGCCAAAGATTACCGCCTTGTTGATCTCATCGGTGAAGATCTGAATGAGATTGCCCTGAATTATATTTATCGCCTTGCAGATCTCCAGCTTGGTGAACTCGTTGAGGGTGTTATCTCGTTTCATTACATAATTCTTAACCCCTTTGGCCTTTTTGATAGCCTTTTGCTGCACCTTGTAGTCGTAAAGCTTTTTTATAACCATAAATACATTACCATAATAAATTCTGAGTATATCCTAAAGCATCATGAAATCAGTCGGAAACCCCTTGCATATATCTAAAAATAACCTCCATTCGGAGCACTGCTGAAACCTGTCGGGTGCTTTTACCCTTCCTCATCATATCTTTTCTAGCAGTTTTATTACATGATCAAAGATGAAGTGGAAGACAAGTGGGTCCTATAATTTATGATGGTAAAAGTATTAATTTAATAAAAACTAATTTTACTTTAAAAAATTTTACAACAATAAATACGTTGAGTAATTCAGAATTTATCTTAGAGCTGAATCCCAGACTACTGGGAGAAAATTTACTCTTTAAGCAGACACTATAGGCACAAGTGACTGCATGACAGACATAGATCTCAGAAAACGAATAGCACATGAAAATAACCTCAAGAATATATTGTTTGTCTATTGTATTTAATACTTATAGTATTTAACTTGCTCATTTTATATTTATATATAAAGTAAGGTATTGATAAGTCAAAATTGTGATATTTTGCTTGATTTTGTTGAGGGACAAAATTGATTTTTTCGGCGGATACCAGTAGCACATATTTCCACTTACAGGGACTGATGCTTTCTTGGATCGTTCTGTCCCTAACCCGTAATTGATTGCTTGAATGATCCTACCTCCAGTAGCATGTCCAGCCTTCGTTCCGAGACTTCGGTAGCAGACGCTAAACATTCTCAAGACAGTCGGGACTTTGGTCTTGTCTCTGTGGTGTTGCCCGGATTCGGAGAAGGGGTTATTCCTACGCTTTTTACCATCACTTCCACAGAATTCTTCAGGATCTTGAATCCTGTAAAAGATTTATCTGTGGGTACTAACCTCCTGAGTACTAGACCCCCACGGTTAGTAGAAGTTCTCTGTCAGCTACGGGTTTTCCAACAGCTTACAGTTGGAACAGACCCCCTTGGATGTATCCTTACCCCTATGTTGGTGATCCTTGGTAGCCTTCCGCTGCCTTCGTGGATCCTAACCAGTCTGCTCCTTCAGGTTTGTACCCCAATACTCAAGACCCTTTAGGAATAAAAGAGCTTGTAAGTGGTTTAAAGGATCCCATGAAGGCAGAATTTAGTTCCCTAAATTCTCGCATCACAGCTCTCGAATCGGAGACAACTTTTACCAAAGTTCGATTGGAACATGTTCCATCTCCTGATTCTCAGGATGATGAGGTAGACAAGAAAGATGGCGCCTGGTAGTCAGAAAAGGGTCTTCCTCTCAGAAAATGAGTGTGATAACCCTACTGACCCACAGGCAGATAAGAAGGTATCTTCTTCAGGTTCTCTTAATACAGGTAATCACCAGTCAATCATTGATGGATCTTCTGCCCCTGAGACTGGCAGTACCCCATCCTCCACAGATAGCAGTAAGTCTAGAGTTTACACTCTCATGAGAGATGTAATTAAGGTACCTTTTGCCTCTCAGCCTAAGCCCAAAAGGCTTTCTTAAACTTTTGAGGCTTCTTGGCGTTTGTCACGGGAGAGTTCTACAAAGTATAACTATTTCCCAGGATCAAATCATGTTCTGGCTGCTTTACAAATCATTAATGATGGGATGAGTAATGATTCTGTAGAAAAACAGTCTTCTGGTTTTGGTTCTGCTTCATTCCAAGGAGTTTTTCATGTTGAGGACTATCAAACACTGGGAAGGTTGGTCTCAACTTGTATCAAAGACTTGATGGGATCAAAACCAATTGATGGGTTAAGACCTTCTCAGACTACTTGGTCAAAGTCGGAGAACTTACTACGTAACACCTCTCAAGTACCGTCTTCAGCAGAACATTATCTTTCTTTTACTGGCAGTTTTCTTCAAGACCTAGAGGGTGAGGGAATAGAGGCGATCAAATCTTTTCTCTTGCAAATGGATAAAGGTCTTGAAGCTTCACAAGTTCTTTTGACAGGTACTCTGGCCAACTTTACTCTCTCTAAGAGAAGTGAGATTATTGAAAATTCTTCTGTCAATGATCATCTTAAAGATTTTCTACTGAAATCCCCTTTTACGGACAAGAGTTTTGGAATGACTCTCCAAAAATATAGAAAAAAGGTGAGTAAGGCCCTGAGTCAGTTAGAGTCCATGTAATTTTAAACAATGATAAGAGAACAGCAGTTGCTTCCTCTTCTTCTGTTTCTCAGTGTAATACTTTTTCTGCCAAAAGGAGAAATGTTATTTGTCTGAAAATGCTTGTAAACACCTCAGAAGTCAGCTTCTGAAGGTGTTCAGAAGCCTGGGTCTAGCCTCATTTTCCTTCCTTCTTTCCCCTTGTGAGGGAGGTTGAGTCATTTCACCACTCGGTGGGAGAAAATCACCCCAGATGTACGGGTTCTGTCGATAAATCGAGGGGACTAAAACTTCAATTCAATCAGTTGCTACCTCTGTTGGAGTAGCCCATTCCCTTTTCAGTTCCTCATGATCCACACAAACGCCATTGTCTGTCGGAGGAAGTTTCTACTCTGTTGCAAAAGGCAACGATAGAACAAGTTCCTAATGCCAATTTTGATCCAGGTTTTTATTCCCGCTTTCTTGGTGCCCAAGAAAAGTGGGTGATTGAGGCCAGTTAAAGACATTTCTATTCTGAATACCTAACTTGTGGTTCCTCATTTCAAATGGAGACCAACATGTCTATCAAAGCCTCTACACTGCCAGGGGTTTGGAATACCTAACTGGATTTAACAGACGCATATTTCTACTGCCCTGTTTTGACTTTCAGGAAATACCATGCTTCATGATGGACAACATTTTTTTGGGGAAGTTCAGAGACCTCCCCTTCGGGTAAGCCATAGCCCCGTTTGTCTCACCAAAATATTTCAGGTGTCCTCAGCTCATCTTCAAACAAATGCAATCCAACTACATTCTTTGCTGAACGATTCTCTAATCAAAAAACAGAATCCAGTTACACTTCAGTCTCATACTGAGACAGTTATAGACCTCCTTCTACACATAGGCTTTCTCATTTCTTGGTGGAAATCAGAGGTCCTTCCATCTCATGACTTTGTGATTCAGGAGAACATTTCAGGACAGATTTGGGTCTTGTATTTCCCATGAGGAATATACATATAAATGGGTGTCTGAAAACAAAACTTTACACCATGCGTGATAGTGAACCTCCCGCTTTTGAGCAGCAATATTTCCGGACAACAAGCTCTTTGTCAGTTTATTTGTAACCCACAATAAATCTGAAACTAAACCTTTTTCACTCAATTTGCTGCTAACATATCATATATCATTATTACAGTGGCATTTATTAGATATATATTCAAATTTGAACGATCCAAAAGTTAGAAAGTAACAATTTAAAACTCAGAAAATTTCCATTTTTCAAAAAATTTGTACTGAACATCCAAATTTTATTGACTTTCATGGTATTATTTTCAAACATTGTATCAAAACTGATAAATTAGATAAAAGAAAAACTAGATCAAATGATGAGATTTATTTATTTGAAAGGAATTGATGGTTAAAAAAGTCATTTTTGCAATTTTTTGCTAGGGTAGGGGTAGGGGGTACATTTTTTGTATTGCCAGATCATAAAAATGACTTAAAGAGGCCAAACTTGTGTTCATTGTAGAGGATATTAACATAGCTTCAATGTGGTACCAAATTTTAGTACATCTAACTTATCTACAGAAAGTTGGGGAGCTTAAAAGATGAAATTTTGCGTGATGTACTACTATAAAAAGGCATTATACTGTCTATGCGTGCTTGTTATATACATGTTAACATGTTCTTTTGTTGAAGAGCGGATATAAAAGGACTGACAAAAAATGGTTTGGATAATAAGTCTGTCTGTGTGTGTGTGTGTGTGTGTGTGTATGTGGGGGGGTGCACGGAAAGAGATTTCAGTCAATGGCCTACAGGAAGGGGTTTAAAATTTGCCTTTCTCAAGTCCGCAGTTTGTCTAAATGTTTAAAAACGTTTTCTAAAGCTCATTGTTGAAGGCCTCATGGTGAATTCAAGATGAAGAACAACAATAAAAGCGTTGTTCCTTTCCGTGTTTTTACCATGTATTTGTAGAGACTGCTCTCATGTGCATTTACTCCATATCCTTTCATTCACCATCTAATTAAAGGTCAGGCTTGCTTAAACGATATAACATCCATATTTTAAGGTTATATACAAATTCTATTAGAAATATACGTCTCAACAACAAAGTAGGTAAGAACCGAACCGTCAATTCAAAACAAATTATCGAAGGACAATGGCAACTTCGGAAACAACAAGGAAACGGAGAAACAGCATGAGTACGGCACAGCAAAGAAAAATAAAGACACATACACACACAAAGATGAACAACACGGACCCAATAAAAAACCATGGATGAGATCGGTAGAGGAAGCATCTCCTGCTTCTTATAAGACACCCGCCATGTCAGATCCGGTAGAGGAAACGTCAATTAAGCTTTTAAAGGGAAAGATCTGTTGTCATTCCCATAGCGGCCCACAAGATGGTGATGTCAACCGTAAAACCTCTGGAGGGATGACTTCAAGTTTTTGGTAACATACCCTTGTTTAAGTAGCCTATTTGTGAGCAACCGGACTCTATCAAAGAAGTCACAGGCCCTTGAATAGCGAATTAGTTGGGAGTTGTAAACTCCGTATGCCGGCGCTGTTGGAATATTGCTACAAACAGATCAGGGGAAATTCTAGACAACTGAAAATTCCCATTTTGCACACATTTTTGGATAGAAAGATCAATTATAGCTCACTAAAACAGTTTAATTGTACTTAAAAGATATTCTTTATGTCAGATATAGTAAAATCTCAGCCAATATGTAAAGAAAACATTATATTAAAGCTTTTAAAGTATGAATATTTAGAATTTTTACTTAAATTTTCAGGAAGGAGGAGTGCTTATTTCGACATCTGCGAACCTAACAGAAGATTGAAACAAAAATTTTGGACTCAATTTGTAGTTTGGACATCATAAAACATTAATTGCATAGGCAATTATAACATAAATATTCAGATTTTTACAATCCTATCGTTGGAAAGTCCTAATATTGAAAAAATTGAAAATTCCGAAAATCCCCATTTTCAAATATTTTGACATATATAATCAAAATTTTTGGACTTTAATGGTGTTATTTTTTAACATTGTGTTACAACTGATAAGTTAGGTACAAAAAGTATAGCAAACTAACAAAGCTGTATATCTAAAAGAAATTAAAAGCCAAACATTCTTCTCTTTCACCATTTTTTGCAGGGGGTATCATTTTTATATCCCCAGACCATAATAAGGGCATAAAATGACCAAACGTAGAAGAAGATCATAAATTAAGCCTTATTTTGATACCAAAGTTTGTATATTTCATTCATCTATAGAAAATAAAGAAACATAAAGGATAAAACTTTGGTAAAAAGGAAAAATATAAGAATTTTAAGTGGTGTACTATAAAAGTGGCCCTTTCTGTCTTTGCGTGCAGGTTATGTTCATGTTAACATGTTTTATTTTGAGGAGGGGACAAATGAGGACTGAAAAAAATAGGTCTAGATGGGAAGTTGGGGCGCACGAAAAGTAATTTCAGCCCATGGCTTATCAGTCACTGCTCGCCAATTATCGTAACTCTCTAGCAGATGCAGTACCGTTAGGACGTTTACATATTCGTCCCCTACAGTTTTATCTTCTCGAGCATTGGACCCTGCCGTCTCAGGATTGGGAAGCTCCTAATACTATTCAGGAAACTTTATCTCCTAATCTGTCTTGGTGGCTACAGAATGACAATGTCATGACAGGATGTCCCCTGGACTGTCCAGTTCCTTGTTTAACTTTGTACACAGATGCATCTTGTCAGGGTTTGGGAACCTATCTCGAGGGTCAGTCTGTTTCAGGAATGTGGTCTCTAATACAACAGAAAGACAACATCAATCGTTTGGAAATTAGGGCTGTTCTTCGCATTTCAGGCTTTGTCTACAGTCAAACACAACAGTGGTAGCCTATCTTAAGAATCAGGGAGGGACACAGTGCTTTTCTCTGTTCCAGCTGGCCATGGATATTCTGTACATTTGCTCTTAATACCAGATTCGTCTTGTTGTGAAACATATATCAGGTCGTCTGAACATTCTTGCAGACGCTCTGTCCAGGTCTCTAGTACCAGTCAATGCAGAGTGGGAACTTCATCAGATAGTTTTTTTAATCTAGAGTTCTTCATTGGGGAAATCCCAATATAGATCTGTTTGCAACAAGTCTGAATTTCAAGATGACAATTTTCGTCTCTCGAGTTCCAGATCCCAAAGCTTACGCTGTGGACGCAATAAGTCTGTCTTGGGACGGAATGTATCTTCCTC
Source organism: Modiolus philippinarum (assembly GCA_002080025.1). NCBI lineage: Eukaryota > Metazoa > Mollusca > Bivalvia > Mytilida > Modiolidae > Modiolus > Modiolus philippinarum. Next base: position 250,156 of record MJUU01049829.1, read on the forward strand.
CCGTCCTTCGGACAATAGCTTGGTCAAAACAAGCTTGGTTTGCAAATTTTCTGTACCCGTCTTATGCCAGTCCTGTAGTGCTTCACTTATTACCCAATCTTCTGTTTCAGTCCTAAGGGGCTGTAGTTCATCTTCACGCTCGGCTTCTGTCAGGGATAACCTCCGACAGAGAGCTTTTCAGAAGAAGTTACCAAGCCCATCTCCAATTCAGTACTAGAGCCCAATAGCATCGTTTATGATGCAAAGCGGACAATCAACACTTATTGGTGTTTAGGCAGGAAATTTGATCCATTCAAAATATCTATACAACAATTAGCAGATTTTCTTGTAATTCTTTTTGAAATGAAAGGTCTGGCTCATCCGACCATTAAATGATACAGATCTGCTATATTTAGAACTATTCATGTATCTGGTGGGAAAGATTTTCGGAATAATGAATTCATTTCACTTTAGTGTGTAACTTTAGCCCGGAAAAACCACGACAAAAGGTTTTGGTCCCTCAATGGAACCTTGGCTTGGTTTTATCAGCTTAAAACGAGGCTCCTTTTGAACCAGCTGAGGAAGTCGACTTGAAATTTCTCTCTTACCACTGCTGTTTTTTTTTTATATAAATTGGACAAAATAAGAAAGTTTGTATAGCTGTCGTGCATGGAGAACAACAAAATAAAAATAGCCAATAAAACTAAAATCTAAAAAATATATATACAAGAAAGAAAAGGCCCAAATTTTCGGAGTTAACTCCTTTAGCGAGGGTGAAAAAAGAACAGGACATCACCGTGGACCAGAGACACGTCTCACTGCTGTTGTCCCCAACTAAAACCCTGTAATACGAACATCAAACACATGGCCTAAATAGAAAAAATGTTTAACGTTAGGCGTATACGCAGAAATTACAAAATCAATGGATAAATAAACAAATACCAAAAAGACAAACAAAAGATGATTAGCTAAAATTACAAAATAAATGGATAAACAAATAAATAACAAAAAAGACAACAACGGATGATTAATTAATACAAAAATAATATCTAATCTACGGTGTTCTGTTTTACATTTATTCCCCTGGGACGCACTGTACCGAGTCGATGGATGATTCGCTGTTCAAGCATACGTCTATGATCACGACCTCCTTCCATTTTAGTTAGAACAGTGACCTGTAGATCATGCTGGCTGTGTCCAGGAAGACAAAAATGCACGACAGCTATACAAACTTTCTTATTTTGTCCAATTTATATGACATTAAGCTGTCTCGCAACATATATTTTTATTTTTGTTTTTGTTTTTTTTTTTTTGTTGGCATTGGCTTCAGGCAGATGAAGAAGCAAACTTCATGCTTTTTCTATTTCTGATTCTTGTCTTAGATTTTCTAGAGACAAGTTCTCTGTACAGAGCCCATTTTAATTCACGGCCTGCCCCAAAGCTTTGATTCTGTTCCTCTATGTCCTGTTAAAATATTGTCTATTTATTTGACTAGGACCGCTTCATTTCGTTCTAGTAAGTTGAAAGGACTTTTTATTCCTACTAGGAAGGGCATTCCAGATGTTTCTGTTAAAACCCTTTCTACATGGATCTGCAAGACTATTTCTCTTGCTTATGAATCTTCAGGTCAAGATTTACTTGACAAGTTCCAGGTAAAAGCTCATGATGACTGAGCTCTAACATCTTCAAGGGCATTATTTGATAATGCTTCTCTCAATGAAGTGCTTCTGCTGGTTTTTGGAGAAGTGAAATTTCTTTGAGATCTATGTCTGTCATGCAGACAATATGCTTTCACTTGTGCCTATTGTGTCTGCTCAGAGAGTAAATTTTCTCCAAGTGTATGGGATTCACCTCTGAGTTAAATTCTGAGTTACTCAGAATTTATAACGGTAACGTATTTATTGTTATAGAATTCAAATTTTTTAAATTAAAATTAGTGTTTATTAATTAATATTTACCATCATAAATTATAGGCCCCACCTTTCTTCCCCTTCATCTCTGATCTTGTAATATTTCTGCTAGAAAAGTTATGATGAGGATGGGTAAAAGCACACTAGAGGATCCAGTGGTGTTCCGAATGGAGGTTATTTTAAGATATATGAAGGGGTTTTCCGACTGGTTTCATGACGCAATAGGATATACTCAGAATTTATGATGGTAAGTATTTATTTACTAAAGACTAATTTTACTTTTAAACATTTATGAGTTGGGAAGACTACTAACATAGCACCTTGCATCCACAATCACTTGGACATTCATCCATTGGGGATGCCGGAGGGTCGGTCAACGGGTAGATTGGACATTAAACTCTCCTAGACGTTTGATGCAATGTAAAATCAGCGGCCCGATCCCATGGGCTTACATGTCAATGTCGTTGAAAATGATTCAAGATTCTCGTTTAGAAGTCATGCCTCAGAATATTTGATATCATAAGTGAAAACTCCCGAGTAATTGTGTTTATCGAACTAGAGCCTTGTCTTCTTCATGTGGATCGGCTCCACTTCTTTGTAAAGACCACCCAGAAAATTAGGTCTTCCCTGACAACACGCTTCAAGGCCACTTGAAGTCGACTCACTTCAGGATGTTCTCCTCGATTTTCCCAATAAAAAAGTTGTAAATCAGCTTGAATATTTCCTTTTTTGAGTCGATTTTGGCTTCAGCCCGGAGCCTTGTGTTCAGTTCATGTTCTCCTAGAGCAATGGAAATGACGACACCTAATGGGGTGGTGACCTTTTGTCAGATTCGTCCATAATGAGGTTTCTGAAGTGAACAACATGCTTTGCTCAATGATGAGTCGGAATAAGAGTAAGTCTGTGCACTCTGTTGATCTCGGCGTTTAACGGCAAATGCGGGTAGTCGTTGTCGGTTTTGTGCAATATTGAGGGTACTTGACATTGCATTTCATTTCACCGCCACAACTATGATCGTGGCAATTGGTAAAGATGGTGTCAGTCTCCTCCGTTTCCACAATCACGAAGTTTCCCGTTGGTAGATACTATATTCACCAATATGTAGAGAATGTTGACGTCAAGGTACGTTAGGTGGACTGTGGCCTTCACAGCCTGTAAGGAGTTCCAGACTGATCCCCTTAGTTTTCAGTCGCAAACAAGACCTGGATTACCACTGTGATTTATAATAGTCTAAGTACAGACACTGTGCAAGGCTTATCCATGTTTAAAGCTGAGGAGTATCTCCCTCGTGCATAGCCCTGTAGTTAGATGAAATTTGGCTTTTCTATTTAGATCCTTTTGGTTATTTCTTCTCTATCAGCTATAAAACGTTTTTCGGTCAATGAACTTCCAAATGTTTTGGTGTGATCTGCACGGATGAGACATAAGGTGTCGAAATACTCATATGCAAACAGTAAATTAACAGTCACTTCGGTATTTTGTTGTTCAGAAAGGAAGGACATTAATCCTTAAAATGAAAACAATTTTTTTATTATTGTTTCCATTAAATCCTATAATTATTTCATTTTGACGTACAAATCGTAAATATGTCTTACAATTAAAGGAATACGATTACATGTAGCTAAATACAACATTCCAACAATTTTCTTTCATTGACAGTAAAAAGGGGGCGTAAGCGTACGCCCTTAGGTAGCTTAAGGTGTATACTGTTAAAAAGCTTCAGCACAGCTATTTATCTACGTTTGTGATCTGAGAGAGAATGTCCAGATGTTTAACTTCCGTAACTTCACTTAAAGGTCCACATAGTTGGGAAACTCCAACGTAAGGTGTAAATATATACACTCCTCTTTAGGCCCCAACAGCAAGGTTTAATGTCCGTTGGCAAAGTTGGCTTACTCCGTCCTAAGGTGCTAAAATATGTCATTTTTGCGGACTCCTCCTAAGGCCCCTACGGCAAAGCTTTTTATGCCCGTTGACCATCTGATAGACAGTTGTCCTAGATATGCTGTCCCACGATGCCCAGATGTTTAAACTTCTGTAACTTCAGTTATAGGTTCCCGAAGTTGGCCTACTCCGTCCTAAGGTGGTAAAATATGTCATTTTTGCAGACTCCTCATAAGGCCCCTACGGCAAACCTTTTTATGCCCGTTGACCATCTGATAGACAGTTGTCCTAGGTATGCTGTCCCACAATGCCCATATGTTTAAACTTCTGTAACTTCAGTTATAGGTTCCCAAAGTTGGCTTACTCCGTCCTAAGGTGGTAAAATATGTCATTTTTGCAAACTCCTCCTAAGGCCCCTACAGCAAAGCTTTTTATGCCCGTTGACCATCTGATAGACAGTTGTCCTAGGTATGCTGTCCCACAATGCCCAGATAATGCCCAGATGTTTAAACTTCTGTAACTTCAGTTATAGGTTCCCAAAGTTGGCTTACTCCGTCCTAAGGTGGTAAAATATGTCATTTTTGCAGTCTCCTCCTAAGGCCCCTACGGCAAAGCTTTTTATGCCCGTTGACCATCTGATAGACAGTTGTCCT
>MJUU01049829.1:260877-282523 GCA_002080025.1 Modiolus philippinarum
AGAGTCAACTTTATCCCACTACACAATAAACTATAGCATATAAATTACATTTTAAGCAACAATCGTTCAGTAAGCTCTTTGTTTGCACAATACTGAGCATTTATTTACATTATTGTACTCTTTTCACAAAAATCGATTATTAAAGTAGCCGTTTGGTGGTGATTAGCAAACGAAATATGAAGTTTTATGTCCGATCGCACTATTATCAAAATTCATCACAGTAAACTATCGCTCCTCTTGAGTTTTCATGCAAGAAAACTGTAGCCCTCGTGCAAGTAAACTTTCGCTCTCAAGACAGAAACCTATCGCATTTACTGGAATTTTCAGCTGTAACGATATGATGCGGCTTGAAAACGATGTACCTAGGTTGCTAATTGCGAAAGACTTGTTTTGTAAAAAAAAGATGTTTTAATAATGAAATTATTACCTAAAATCAAAAGTAGGTAAAATGCCTTTAAAATATATCAAATTTTAAATTATTCTAATATAAAGGTATTTTGTAATCATAATAATGCTCATGACTTATATATTTCAACGTCGAATACTAATTTCTGTTAAAACAAATTGTATTTTTAACCTAAATGCCACATTTTTCGTCTAACTGATTGTTTATTTTCCCATAATACATCTGGAACACACAAGTCAATTTCGCAGGGAATGTAAGTCAACCGTTTTTCCCTTTCGCACTTTCATGATAGTGTAGATATCCAATGTATAACAAACAGCTAATATGATATTTTATAAAACATTCTTTTTTCCACAAATTTTAAAAATCTAACAAGAAAAACAAAAAAATATTTTTGCTATTTAGAAAAGAATGCTTTGAAATAACAAACAAATGGAGACCAAATAATTATTTTTTATAATATTTAACTTATTGTTATAAATTTCATTTTTGAATTTAAAGGTTATTAATAAGGCACAAACATGGTGTGTTAGGCTCTTGTCTTTCCCTTCACATAGTTGACAAGTAGTGATCTTAATTTGTTTATTGTTATAATAATTATCTAATCATATGTTGCTGAATTATGATGCCTTTTATGGGTTTCTGATTAGTTTGATACAATTCTTATCTTATCTTAACCAAGGGAGTTTATAATTTAAGTCCCTGTGTCAACTTATCTGTTCTTTGCGTTGTTAATCTGTTAATACATTTCAAAATCTTCAGTAATGAAGTTTGTAAAGATAATAATTAATTGTGAATTTGATATAACAACTATAGTTATTGTCCCCATTTAGACCAAAAAGGGGGGGGGTAAATTTTTCCCGATTGGCATAATTTACCTAATCACGGGGGTGTAAATATTATGATAGAACACTGTGACACCTTACTTGTGCCTATTCCATAAGGCACCGACCACTTAACCTGAAGGGGGGAGGGGGTTATGGTGGGTTTTTTTTTCTGGCCAGAAAATTTTTTATTATTTATTTTGTACACGTGTATCAACAAAATATATTTTTTTTTAAATTAACATTATTTTGGGGGGCAGAAAGCCACCTTCTGAAATTTTTTTTTCATCATTTTGGCAGCCAAAATATTGTTTTCACTAAAAATCAGATCCAAAATATTTTTTTTAGAAAAAAACCTTAACCCCCCCCCCCCCCCCCCNTTCCCTAAGTCCTATGTATATAATAACCTGAATTTAGACTGCCCATTTCATTCATTTTGATTTCCAAACCCTTCGTAAGAGTGGTCCTATTGTTAATCCAATACATAACGATCAGAATGACGTGGATCAGTATACTTGGCAGTGAAAGGACACACCATTTTTGTTCTTCCGCATACTTATCCGCGTCATTCGGATCATTGTGTATTGGCTGAAGGGTGTGATTATTTTATTCAACCGTCTCCAAGGAGACTATTTATAAATAAATATCATGTGATCTGATTGTTACCCAGCCGTAAAATACAATACTCTGAGGATAGTACTTTACAATTCAATATTTTTCCATTGTAAGTTAAATAGCTGGAAAACGATGTCAACATATCTGTCTTTTGAGGGAAATAATTGTTTGCAGCAAATGAAAACAATTTGCTTTTTTTCCAAAAAGCAATGGTGGGCGCAATTTAGTATAGTTACGGCAGAACGCAGTAATAATTTGTGTAAGCTATGTAGTCTTCATTTTATGGTTTGGAAAATTCATATTGTACGAGGGTTGATCCAAAAAGTTTGTAAACAATGCCCATAAAATCAATATACTTTGTAGTAAAATTTAGCTTGTAATAGTGAAAATGATGAGTAAAACTGACACTATATGTTAGAGGAAGTTGGATATATTCTACCAATATATATTGCAAGGGTTTCAGTGAGAATCATTTGTATTATTGAACAAATGCAAATTTGAACTAAAACATAAGGGTCACCTTTTTGATGGCATTCTGTCAAACTGTATCATTGTTCAAAAACCTATTAATTTTCAAGTTTAATGTAAATTTTTCACCTTCACATGCAACCATGTTTTTCACTTAACTAGAAATGAGGATCACTTGTAAGCACATCTTATATATCTAAAAATATGCATTGGAGGAAACCATGAAGTGGATTGTGAAATGTAGGTTACAGTAACCAATTGTTAGTCGAATGCTGGTACATTCCCATGGACACACCTATGCAAACTATAGAATACCTCCCCGTGTTTGAGTTGTATGCTCTTATAAATTTTGGGTATTTGAAAATGTGTTGGAAATATGCAGTTTACATCTTTCATACATTGTAATTTTTTGCTGAGTTACTGAATTTTGAAGTCCAGTGCAATATATTTTTTGGGTGTTTGGGTGCAGAAAATTTTCCCACTGAAAAAGTGATTTTTTAGAAACAAGAGGCTGTCGAATGACAGCAAACCGTATTTTCCAACACTGAAAAGAATTACAATGGTCAAAGTCCCTATTTTGACGATAAAAATGGCCATCACTGGGAAACAACAAAAGCAACTGCATTGTCAAGTTACTCAACAGACATGGGTTAAAAACCTTATTTTTACAACACAAATGGCCACCACTGGGAAAAAACAGAAGCGATATTTTTCAAAATCAAACTCGAGCTTCATTTTGTCATATTTAACAACATATCCAAATTTGAAATGAATCTGTTGAATACTTTTTAAGTTATTGAACGGAGAAATGAATCTGCAAAATACTTTTCGAGTTATTACACGGACAATGGTCAACTTCCTTATTTTTACATCAAAAATCGCTGCCACTCGGAAACAACAAATGAGATATTTGTCAAAATCAATAATGACCTTCATTTTGTCATATAAAATAAAATATCTAAAGTTGAAATGAATCTGTTGACTACTTTTCAAGTTATTGAACAGACAATGGTTAACGTCCCTATTTTTATGACAAAAATGGCCGCCACTCTGAAACAACATATGCGATATTCCCCAAAATCAAACTCAACCTTTATTTTGTCATATGAAACCACATATGTAAACTTCAAATGAATCTGCTAAATACTTATTAAGTTATTGGACCGACAATGTTTGGCAGCCTCCCGTGGCCACCAAACCAATTACTGATTTTTTTCTTTTGGAAAGCCGGCTAAAAATGGTTTAAAGTCCCTCAAATTGAATTTAGATGACTTTGGATGTATTCTTTATGCATTTTTGGTTGTTTTCCCTTTAGGGTCTCTGTATTCTGTGCATCTCAATGGATTTCAAATTTAAACCAAAACAACTGAATTCTAACATTTAACTCTTTAATTTATGTTTTGTAATTTAAGTCTACTGGTCTTCCATGGTTTTTGCCACTAGCATGTCTAATGAAGGTCAATAATTGTTTTTTTCCCTTAAGTTCAAAAGCTGTAATAAAAGTTACTATTTGGCGTTGCCCTAATCTAGTACATTTTCTATAGCTGTAAACAATATTATATGTTATCTAAAATAAATCAACCATGTAGTTGCAAAATAAATATTCCACACAGAGCCCCTCAGCTAACAGGTTTACCGTGCGATATGTAACATAAATCTGGGTCAGATGCTGACAATTGTTTTGCAGGGTGTAAATAATATTGACATGATTGATAGATGTATAAGCGTTAAAATGTTAGGTCAGACTGTAAAAATAATTATTGTTTTGATAAAATGCACACACAAACTAATTCTTTTTGTAAGATATTGTCGAGTTCTATTTTTCTTTTTCTATTTTTATGCCTAAGAACGTAAAATTTTATTTCCATTAATGTCCCTGATTAGTTGATTGCAATAATTTCGTACTTTCCCACAATTCCGCATTCTCCATCCTCTCTAATAAATAGTGCGTGGGTCGCTAATATCTATCCTATACCAGTCAGTATGATTTGAAGACCTTCACAGGGCAGTTATTTACTATGTTACTTTCATAGTAACATATAAATATCTATTTATATACTTGACAAGGTGTAGCTTGCTTATATGTTACCAAAATATTCATGCATACCAAGGCACTATGCTGATGATGATACCCTATCCAGATTTTGATTTGCTGATCGACACACAGGAGTCCGAGTCTCAGGTGCTCATCGACTAGTTCCAAGTCAACATAATGCGAGCAAATCCTGATACATTCCAGGTTATTGCACATTGTTGCAGTTGGTAAAAAAAACTTATTCAAAAAACTTAATATTCAAATTCAGGGAAATATTTTATCTTGTGAGGAAACTGTCAAGTTGCTTGGTATTGAAATGATTATCAATTGAAATCTGTGCAAAGGCTTAAGCGATTAGCGTCTTTGTTGTCAAGTCTCAACAAATTCTATATTTCATACACTTGATTTCATATATTTATTTTAAGTAATTTTAATTTTTGTCCACTAGCATGGGATTTCTGTACAGATGATAATTTTAAAAAATGCAAGAAAGAGCACTACGTTTTGTGTACAAAGACTTTAGTTCATCATATGAAACACTTTCAGATATAAAGGCAAAAGTACCCGCTTTGCCTACAAGGACATAAGAAGAACGATGGCAAGTGAGGCCTTCAAAATTGTAAGCAGTCGGGGGCCTCGGTGTCTGAGCAATTAAGAAAATTTTAAAAATTCAAAATATAATTTAAGATATATCTTTGATTTGCCATAAGTTAAAACATCAACGTGCGGTAAATCATTCAGGTATGCAGTTGCTTTACTTTGGAATAGTTTGCCTATCAATTTTAGGACTGAAAACAGTTTTTCAAACTTTAAAATATTGTTTCAGTCCTGGAATAGTTCAAATTGTCGCTGTACAGCAGGTCGCTGTTTTATTCCGCTTTGCTTCCAATGTTTTTGTTTTCTCCTGCATTTTTAAAATGATTGTGATTGTTTTAAATTAGTTAATAATAAATTCATTATTAAGTAAGATCATTCTTACTCTTTAAGAAAAATTTTATTATTTAAGTGCTATAACTAAATGACTAAATACAATTGAAATTATTTCTAAATAATGTTTGTATTTTTTAAATTTTTTAACGCTAAAATTCTTATTGAATTTCAATTTTAATCATATAGTGCTAAGTTGCTCTGCTGCTTGCTGTATTAATTTATTGCATGTGTTGTTATTTCATTTTATGCTGTTTTATGTTAATTTTTATCTTTTTATATTTGGGAACAAGCTCCCCAGAGCTTGTTTTTGTATGTTGAATTTTTTGCCGAATCAAAATAAAGTTTTCTTGTCTTATCTTATCTGTTTTCCTTGTTATTTAAAATTTACAGTATTTTTAACAGTGTTTCTCTCATAAGATAACATTCTATGGACGCAGTTTATATAAATCGTTTAAAAGTGAATTTTACAAGGAAAGACATATGATTCCATTTTGTATGTTGAAGTTTGTACAAACATAATGGTTAACTAGGTAAAAAAGAATTACATAATAATTAATGTTTCTGAATAACTATTGTATGGCGGCAGAGGTGTTGCACAAAACAAGTCTTGTTATTTTTTTTATTTTTAGAAGCAACAGCAAGCTAAACTGGGACAAGTAGATACCGGTTTACAAGACCAACGAGATCAACAACCATCTATATTTGACCCAGAAAAAAGGAAACTCATCCAACAACAGTTAGTGCTACTTTTACATGCCCATAAGTGTAAAAAAGGAGAGCAGACCACTGGTGAAACATGTGAACACCCACATTGTAGAACTATGAAGAGTGTTTTGGATCACTTAACAACATGTAATGCTTACTACTCATGTCAAGGTATGCACATCTTAAACCACACGTGGTATAATATTCTTGTTGGGTTCGTGAATGGAGTATGAACTATTGAAACAATGAAAAGATATGGAGTAAATAAACATGAGAAAAAGTCTCCACAGATACATGGTAGAATCAGTGCAACCATTTATTGTTGTAGTCAGAGTATGTACTTTGTGGCTGTATTTAGTTACAAATCTTGCATTTTTCAGCTTTCTTTAAATAGCATTTTCCTTATGATATCAGCAAAACCCTGTGATAGCATATTTGTATTGTTATCTTCTATTAATTTACGTTTTGCATTCAACAGGACACAAAGTTCTTAATCTTTGGTTACCACAACCGATCTTAGTTCAACATTGAACCTTTTCGAAGACATTATGTATAGATGAAAATAATATTCACATGGGGCGAAGTGCATCGCAAAAAATTTCCTTATTTGTGTCAATAGCAATTTATGTCAATGGCATTTAATTTGTATAGATACGACTCGATTAAGTACCTTATTTATGTTTATAATAAATTAACTGCAATAAGGTACACATTGATTTAAGTAGGTCACTTTATCGAGTTGCACTGCCATTGTCATAAATAAGGAAATTCCGCGTTGCACTTCGCACCCAGTGATTATTATCAGAATCAAAGTTTTTTGAAAAATGAGTTTTTATTCACTTAATTAGAAAGGACTACCCATGGCAAAATACACAATATAACAATGTTGTGCAGATAAAATATAATGTTGATGCTTCTTATAAGCATCCGGTTGCATAATTAGGTAATTCGGGGATACAGAGTCTCATATGGAGAGGACTTTTTCTGTAATAAAACAACTGATTTGTATCTATTCTGCTTTTTTTTTGTTGCTTTTGTTTTTGTTTGGTTTGTTTTTTTTTTTTTTTTTTTTTTNGGGGGGGGGGGTATATTGGCAACTCTTACACTGTGACTTGATAAATTGTTTTCGGCGAGTTGCTTAGTTTTTGTTTCATCCAAAAGTTCAAAAGTTCCTATTGAAAACACAAATACTAAGAAATTAATATTTGTGTTACTAATGACCTCGAGGGAGGGGAGCTTATGACAAATCTACAAATATAAGAATAAGAATTTTTATCATACTAATCAAGAACGCATAACAGGCATCATAATACTAGAAAGTATAGTTTGATTGATTAGACATACAGTTCAACAAACAAAAATAGACTAGGTCCACAGCCTGACACATTATGCTTGCGTATTATCAATAACCAATACTTCAATGAAGACATATACAGCAATAACCAAAATGTTATAAAGAATGCTGCTCATTTTGTCATTATTTGTTTCTTATTTCATAACACTCTGTAATACTACCAAGATGTATCAAAGTTGGTAAATGTTCATTTGTGATTGTGAATAGCCAAAGAATTTTTTTTTTTGATACTATTGCTAGATTTTTAAATTTTGTTCAAAAAAAGATCTTTTATATCAAAAAGTGAAATTCGCTGTTTGTTATACAATGGACAGTTAACAATAAAATGCCTTTCATCTTCAACTGCATTTAAAGTATTTGATAAACAATAGCGACATAATCTTTGAGATCTCTCAATGTATCTCACAATGTAAGTTTTGCTATATCTATCCCTTTCTACTCTTAAATCATGAGCACTTTTTCTCATTTACATATAGCTCTTCTTATATGAAAATCCTTAATTGATAAATAGGGCTCGTATGTAAATAATCTTTTTAAGGTTTAAATATTTTTTTTTAATTTACTATTGCCCTGTGATAGGATTTCCGTTCTCTTATTTATCCACAACAATTTAAAACTTTCACAAATATGAAAAAGAAAGGAAATGGGGTAGTTTACATTTTACCAACTTGACCAATTTATTTACATTTGCATTGGACATATCGAATAGATGAATACCAGCAATTAATATGTTCACGATCTAATAACTTATTACAAACATATGCATCATACAATAACCCATCTTCCATTTTATGAAGCCTGTGTGCTTATTTTATGATAGATAAAATTTCTGAAAAATAGAAAAGAAATCTAGCAACATCTGATAATATTGCAAATATTGGCAATTTACACCAAGAATATATTTCAAGTATCTAAAATGTGATTTATCTAAAAAATCATTATATATATTTTTTACAGTTGCCCATTGTGTGTCATCTCGTAGGATTATACTTCACTGGAAAAATTGCACAAGAACAGATTGTCTATTGTGTTCACCATTGAAAAATGTTCCAGATAAGAAAAGACCACAAGGTGACACTGCTGCTGACCCCGATGTCGGTAAGTATTTAAGCTGAAATCTAAATAATTAAAATAATATCTAAATAATTAAATATTAAGATATTGTTTACTCGGTATAAACGTAATATTTTTACCTGACACTCCTTATCTTGACAATATTTTTACCTGACACTCCATATCTTGACAATATTTTTACCTGACACTCCATATCTTGACAATATTTTTACCTGACACTCCATTTCTTGGCAATATTTTGGTCACTTCACTTCAAACATGGTAAAGCTATTGGATATGATGTTTCCACGACTTTTTGGGAAACAACTCAGTTTCCTTTGCAAGAGTAAATGGGACTAATTCACCAATGCCAGACTATTTTTTAATATGTTGCCCTCTGACTTGAGAAATCCAAATATCAAAATCACTTTAAACTTTTCAGAGTTATTGAGTACGATGGTTTCTTTGTCTGTATATTTTGGAGATATTTTCATTTTTCATCAAGATTTGATGGACTTTATTCATCAATAATTTTCACATGCCATGATCTTAATGAATAGGAAAAAAGGGAAACGGGGAATGTGTCAAAGAGACAACGACCCAAAGGGGAGTAATAACAACTCAAAGCCATCATAAGATCTTCAATGAACGGGGGGGGGGGGGAACCACACACCCAACGGCAGGTCGGAGTTGGCCCCTAAATAAAGAGTAATCAAGTTCAGCGAAATAAACATCATTCTAGACTCCCATAGACATAAAGTGAACTAACTAGAAATTAGAAAACAGACAAGACACACAAAGGCTGAATAAATTTCCTGACTTAGAACAGGCGCAAACCTGCTGCGGCGGGCTTAAACTTGTTTCATTGGGCCCAAATAACCGTTTCGTCAGTTTGCATTATATTTATACCCCCCCCCGCCCCGCAAACAAAGTTTGGGGGTATATAGGAACCACCCTGTCTGTCTGTCTGTCTGTCTGTCCGTCCGTCTGTCCACACTTCTCGTAAGCGCAACTCCTCTTAAACTACTGGAAGAATTTTAATGAAAATTTACACAAAGAAGGACACCATATGGAGATGTGCATGAAGGAATATGATTATTGTCCAAAACCAGGAAGGGGAGATAATTCGAGTTTGAATTTTCGTTGATTCACTATGTATGGGTTACCTCGTAAGCGCAACTCATCTTAAACCACATGAAGGATCTTTTTATGAAACTTGACACAAAGGAAGGACACTATATGGAGATGTGCATGAAGGAATATAATTATCGTCCGAAACCAGGAAGGGGAGATAATTCGATTTTGACTTTTCTTTGATTCTCTATGTATGGGTTACCTCGTAAGCGCCACTCCTCTTAAACCACTTGAAGAATATTGATGAAACTTTACACAAAGGAAGAACTATATATGTAGATGTGCATGAAAGAATATACTTATTGTCGGAAACCAGAAAGGGGAGATAATTTGACTTTGACTTTTCGTTGATTCGCTATGTATTGGTTACCGCGTAAGCACAACTCCTCTTAAATCACTTGAAGGATTTTGATGAAACTTAAGACAAAGGAAGAACACTATATGGAGATATACATGAAGGAATATAATTATTATACGAGACCAGGAAGAGGAGATAATTTGACTATGACTTTCGTTGATTTCTTCTGCAATGATCTTTTTTTCAAAGAAATAATTTAAATTTCATTGGAACCCTTGTGAAAAGTTCTCTCTTTAAGATTATATCATTGTGTCCATACTTGTGTTGTGTCCTCACTTGTACTGTGTCCACACCTGTATTGTGTCCACACCAACTTAAATTTTCACTTACCATATCGATTCAGGGTTCAATGAGCGGGGGGTATATTTGGCTGCCATTCGTCGACAACTCTTGTTTAAAAGTTATTCTGACAAGAGTTACGGATTTGATGCCACTGCTGGTGGACCAGAGGTACCCGAGGGTATTCACCAGCCCAATAGTCAGACTTGTCTGGCATGACCATTTCACCTTGCGTGTTATAGAAGTTTACTTTTATATCAAAATTCTAACCCTTAAAAATACTTAGGCTTCATTCCGTATTTGGGACTTTTTCAAAAAAGTCCATTTTTTGTCCAGTACATGTTTTTCTTTGAATTTTAAATTTTTTCTATTTTCTTTTTCGTTGTTGTTAAATATAGCTTCTGTTCGACAAATCGACATACTATTCTATTTATTTTTGAATAGGACATCTGAGAATATTTTGGACTTAAGTGCCCCAAAACAGCAAAAAACGTCTGTCCCACACTGAAAAATATGTGCAAACATCCAATTTTTGTATAATTTGCTTGATTTTGTTGAACTTTTTTAAACTGTTCTCTATTAGAAATACATCTAAACAATTAAAAAAGCGTTCATTCATGGGGAGTAGTTGCAACAAATTTTCTCAAATCAGTTTTTAATGGGCGTCCATAGAAAAATGTCCACTTCGCAACGCCAACACTTAATAGTCAACAGAGCGCTCGTTCTGTGATTTAGATTACATTTTTTGCTATAGAAACGTTCGCCATCTACTTTTCTAATTGAAAAATAGTATACAACAGATATGGTACATTCCGTTACTCTTATGTGATTGAATAAGTTGGCACAGTTGACACCGTATTTTTTTTTCTTGTCCATTTCGCAATGGCCAATATTTTCAAGAGACGTCCATCGTAAAATCATGAAATTCATAGCAATCATAACTAACCTTGTGCATTGTACGGTAATTGTTGAACTGTGGTTCTAGGACATATGACAAAGAAGAAATCGCCAGTAACATGTAAATATGTCCACTGTGCAACGGTCCACTTCGCAACGCCATAAGGACGTTGCGTAGTGGACAAAACCTCTTAGTATATTGGACATACTGTTGTACCGCTACCACAAAATTTTATAAGAATAAATTGCAAGAATTCTAATGCATGCTTGCTGGCAATTGATATAAAAACAAGAAGAAGAGTATCAGGTTTTATCCGCATTTGAAAGCTAAATGTGTGATAATGTCCACTAGGTAACGGCGCCTCGTAAATGTTGCAAAGTGGACAAAATCGTTGCGAAGTGGACAAAATCGTTGCGAAGTGGACACAATCGTTGCAAAGTGGACATTTTCGTACATTTTTTTTCAATTTTTATAACAAAATCTGTATAGAAATTGTATCTGCTTGATACAATACTGAAGGTACAAGATGAGTAATTTAGATGCTTGAATGATATTTCCTATTACATGGTTTTTTCAGTTTGAATTTGACAATTGAAAATTGTATATTTTCATAATTTTCTGTCACAAACAACGGCAGTAGAACACCGAAGGAACAAAGGGGTGAAATTCACAAAAATCGAAGTCCAAAGTACTTCTTTCTGGACTCTGTTTGAATTATAGTTTTCCATAATATTTGATTGCTGCTGATGAGAGCTTACTCCTTGAAATACGTGTAGAGCATAACGAAATTTACTAATTTTTATGCAACTTCGGTATTTTTTGTATTGAGAGGGCATAGGTTTGAAGCCCCTTTTCACAGCCAAAGACAAAAAACTGTCGTGGGTATTCTGTATATAACTATCCGAGTACCTGCAATTTTAAATCATCTGTACGATTATTAACGTGGAATGAAATGTTCATATGATTTCTAATGTATAAATGGGCAAAATATTTTTTTTTTCAAAATACGTCGCCTTTCTCAAATCCTGACTTTTATTCATCAGGTGGCTTCTGGGAAATTTTTCACAAATATCTTGGTTGAGATTCGACCCCCTCAATGTCCAGCGTGATAAAAAAAAACTTTGACCCCCTTTCAAATGACCCTCAATCAGTTTTCAATTTCTTTAATTACCAACTTAACTGGTTCTCTTTGACATGTAATTTCTGGGGTTATAGAAAGTCAATCTTAAATAACACTTCGAAAATAATAATTGACAATAATAATTAACATTGAATAAAATGTTCAATTTGGGGAATGCCGTCCTCACAAGTCATGGGTAGCTGTGTCCAATATCCCCACTGACTATCCATAATTTAGTTCTCGTTAATGCAGTTGTTTATATTGAGCTTATGCTAAAAAATGCTTTATTTAAGATATGAAGACAATGGCGCCACAGGCTGCCAAAGATATCATAAAAAGCTGGGAACAGGAAACCACATATAACAAGGCAGGGACGGTACAGGAGACTAGAGACGCAGTGATGGAGCAGGAGAACACTGATATTAACACATTCATTGACCAAGACATGACAAAGCTGGATCAGAACACTGATATCTACACAACAATTCACAAAGAGATGAAAGGGTTGGTACAGGAAATTAGAGATATTAATTCAAGGATGGGACAGGAGACCAGGGATGCAAGAATGGAACAGGAGAACACTGGTATCAACACAGCCATGGAACAAGAGACGACACGAATGGGACAGGAGACCAGAGATGCAAGAATGGAACAGGACAACACTGGTATCAACACAACTATGGGACAAGGAATTATAAGGATGACACTGGTAAGTTTGATATTGGAACTATAGTTGTTGGCTCAGAATTATCTAGGAACTCTAAGACGGAAATGTACTACTATGTGGTTAAACACTACAACATTTCATCTGTCCATGAAACTTGCAATATCTAATATTTTCCAAATTTGTTTAAAACTAAGGAGTATCTCTTCCATGCAAAGCTCTGTCCTTAGCTGAATTTTGTATATTCTATTTACATCCTTTTGGTTATTGTTCTCTATCAGCTTTAACAAGTTTTTTAGTTAATGGACTTCCTCAAATGATTTGACTTAATCTGCACTGATGAGACATAAGTTGTCGAAATGCACATATGCAGAAAATAATTTAACAGTAACTTCGGTATTTGTTATCCATAGATAATAGATAATATACAGTGATATCAGAATTTGATGAAAAATGTCAATGATGATAAACAATATACAAAATGAAATAGAAGGGACTATAGGAAACACCTACAATGGCTGAAAATTATAATTACATGCCACAATCTGCTAGGGAACTACACAGGAAAAACACAAATAAGACAAAAGACAAACGTCATCAAAGATAGGAACTCGGGACAGCCGGACTTGGTACCGGCACTAGCAAAAGCTGGCAGTAGGGTTAAACCAGTTTATGGGTACCAAAACCTCCCTTTTATCTGTCCCGTTTCCCTATAGTTTAGTAACTAAACATACGAATAAAACATAATACAGGTAGACTGCTAACTCCATGACCACAATCTTGAAAGAAGAGAATATATGACGATACGTAATTTTGAAAGATGGGGTAGGGGTGCTCTACGCTAGTCTGCCGGCTAGCTAAAGGAGCCTAGACTGCTTGTAAAACACTGTCGCACTACAGAAGAAAAATCAAACTCAAACTTGCCACAGGATTTGGTCAAGAATCAGCATATTTTTCTGCTTTTGTGATATACCTCCGTTAAAATCAAAACAATATAGAGGAAAAGTTTTGAAGAAAATACCAAATGTCAGTTACAAAGAAAACTTTGTAAGTGAAAAACTGATAAAAATTTCTTTAATAACTTAACTGGTTCTCTTTGACATGTAATTTCAGGGGTTATAGAAAGTCAATCTTAAATAACACTTCGAAAATAATAATTGACAATAATAATTAACATTGAATAAAATGTTCAATTTGGGGAATGCCGTCCTCACAAGTCATGGGTAGCAGTGTCCAATATCCCCACTGACTATCCATAATTTAGTTCTCGTTAATGCAGTTATTTAGACAAATGCTACATCCATGTAACTTTCCTTTTTCAATAGATGCAGGATTGTCAGCAAACATTAAAATAACTGGAAAAGTGTTCTAACACTCGCTGTCATCCGTTGTCCGACAAGACCTACAGAAGACAATAACAACATATAAACGACCACATGGCACTCATCGAGTCAATCAGCAGAAAACTTAGCAGTATAAATAATGAGATGTTGGAACTTTAAGCGGCAAATCAGGATAACATTTGGAGATTACAAAAATAAAAAGGCCAAAATTTGGAACCATATTAGAAACTACGAGTTACTTTTAATTGCTACTTTTCATGACAACCCGTTTGCTTAACAAATTACTAAATACCGAAGTTCCTGTGAATTTAATTTATGCATATGCGCATTTCGACAACTTATGTCTGTTCAGTGCAGAAAAAATCTAAACGTTTGGAATACCATTAAATCAAATATGTTAAAAAACTGATAGAGAACAAATACCCAATGTGATCTAAATGTAAAGCCAAAATCAGCTAAGGACAGAGCTTTGCATAAGGGAGATACTCCTTAGTTTTCAACAAAATTTACAAAACATTTTTGCTATTGCAAAGTTCGAAATAAAATCATCTTTCGTGTCAACACTGAAGTACTGACTACTGGGCTGGTGAATACCCTCGGAGACTAACAGTCCACCAGCAGAGGCATCGACCCAGTAGTAACAAATTACTAAATACCGAAGTTACTGTGAAATGACTTAATTGCTAGTTGACTATAGGTCTCCGAGGATATCCACTAGCCAAGTTGACTATAGGTCTCCGAGGATATCCACTAGCCAAGTAGTCAGACTTATAGAAATACAAAATTCTAACTCCTGAGAATTCTGAGTCTTCATTCTGTATATAGCACTCGATGGTTTTCCTTGGTACTGGATTAGGCTTCATATTTCAAGTTTTGGTATGAGTAGTCCTTTGTGACTACTGTTCAATTATAAAGTTTTCATTTAGCTAGTGTCTAGAGGCATTACACATCTTGTTATTTTGCAGAACGAACCGTCAGCTACTCTAGGTGCAGTTAATGGAGAAGAAATGACAGATTGTCAACAAGCATCCATATCTGACCCAGAAAAAAGAAAACTTATTCAACAACAGTTAGTTCTACTTTTACATGCTCATAAGTGTTCAAAAAGACAACAGACCACTGGTGAAACATGTGATCTGCCACATTGTAGAACTATGAAGAATGTTCTCCGCCATTTGACATCATGTAATGCTCACTACTCATGTCAAGGTAGGTACAGGATTAACCACATTGTAGAACTGTGAAGAATGTTCTCCATCATTTGACAACATGAAATGCCCACTATTCATGTCAAGGTAGGTACAGGATTAACCACAATGTAGAACTATGAAGAATGTTCTCCATCATTTGACAACATGAAATGCTCACTATTCATGTCAAGGTAGGTACAAGGTTAACCACATTGAAGAACTATGAAGAATGTTCTCCATCATTTGACCACATGTAATGCTCACTACTCATGTCAAGGTAGGTACAAGGTTAACCACATTGTATAATTATTTTGTTGTGTGTTGTGATGGAGTATGACAAACTAGTTGTTAAATTGAATTACGTGACAATATTTCTCCTTTTAGAGCTTTGTTTCAAATTGTTTTCCCCATAATTTTAGCAACAAAGATATCAAAGATGACTGTCAGCCTGAGCTTGGTCTGGCTAAAATTGAATATTTGTATTATGGGTTAATGTACATTGATATACATGTATTTAATATCGAGCCTTGTGATGGAAATTTCAAAAACTGGAAAAAAAATATTTCCAGAAAGACAGTATCGTGATTCTAAATCATATATTAATGAGTCATTAATGGTATTTTACAATTTGTCCGAAGGTTTTACATCTACTCCTTGTTTTGCCCTTTGGGTTTTACACCTACTCCTTGTTTTGTCCTTTGGGTTTACACTTAATTCTTGTTTTGCTTTTGGGTTTTACATCTACTCCTTGATTTGACCTTTGGGTTTTACACCTACTCCTTGTTTTGCCCTTTGGGTTTTACATATACTCCTTGTTTTGACCTTTGGGGTTTACACCTACTCCTTGTTTTGCCCTTTGGGTTTTACACATACTCATTGTTTTGACCTTTAGGGTTTACACCTACTCCTTGTTTTGCCCTTTGGGTTTTACACATACTCCTTGTTTTGACCTTTGGGGTTTACACCTACTCCTTGTTTTGCCCTATGGGTTTTACACATACTCCTTGTTTTGACCTTTGGGGTTTACACCTTCTCCTTGTTTTGCCCTTTGGGTTTTACACATACTCCTTGTTTTGACATTTGGGGTTTACACCTACTCCTTGTTTTGCCCTTTGGGTTTTACACATACTCCTTGTTTTGACCTTTGGGGTTTACACCTACTCCTTGTTTTGCCCTTTGGGTTTTACACTTAATTCTTGTTTTGCCTTTGGGTTTATATCTACTCCTTGTTTTGACCTTTGGGGTTTACACCTACTCCTTGTTTTGCCCTTTGGGTTTTACACTTTATTCTTGTTTTGCCTTTGGGTTTTACACCTACTCCTTGTTTTGCCTTTGGGTTTTACACCTACTCCTTGTTTTGCCCTTTGGGTTTTACACCTACTCCTTGTTTTGTCCTTTGGGTTTTACACATACTCCTTGTTTTGACCTTTGNNNNTGTTTTGCCCTTTGGGTTTTACACTTAATTCTTGTTTTGCCCTTTGGGTTTTACACCTACTCCTTGTTTTGCCCTTTGGGTTTTACACCTACTCCTTGTTTTGACCTTTAGGGTTTACACCTACTCCTTGTTTTGCCCTTTGGGTTTTACACATACTCCTTGTTTTGACCTTTGGGGTTTACACATACTCCTTGTTTTGCCCTTTGGGTTTTACACCTACTCCTTGTTTTACCCTTTGGGTTTTACACTTAATTTTTGTTTTGCCCTTTGGGTTTTACACCTACTCCATGTTTTGCCCTTTGGGTTTTACACTTAATTCTTGTTTTGCCCTTTGGGTTTTACACCTACTCCTTGTTTTGCCCTTTGGATTTTACACCTACTCCTTGTTTTGCCCTTTGGGTTTTACACCTACTCCTTGTTTTGACCTTTGGGTTTTACACATACTCCTTGTTTTGCCCTTTGGGTTTTACACCTACTCCTTGTTTTGTCCTTTGGGTTTTACACTTAATTCTTGTTTTGCCCTTTGGGTTTTACACCTACTCCTTGTTTTGCCCTTTGGGTTTTACACATACTCCTTGTTTTGCCCTTTGGGTTTTACACCTACTCCTTGTTTTGACCTATGAGTTTTACACATACTCCTTGTTTTGCCCTTTGGGTTTTACACCTACTCCTTGTTTTGCCCTTTGGGTTTTACACTTAATTCTTGTTTTGACCTTTGAGTTTTACACCTACTCCTTGTTTTGCCCTTTGGGTTTTACACATACTCCTTGTTTTGACCTTTGGGTTTTACATCTACTCCTTGTTTTGCCCTTTGGGTTTAACCCCTACTCCTTGTTTTGACCTTTGGGTTTTACACCTACTCCTTGTTTTGCCCTTTGGGTTTTACACATACTCCTTGTTTTGACCTTTGGGTTTTACACCTACTCCTTGTTTTGCCCTTTGGGTTTTACACCTACTCCTTGTTTTGACCTTTGAGTTTTACACCTACTCCTTGTTTTGACCTTTGAGTTTTACACCTACTCCTTGTTTTGCCCTTTGAGTTTTACACATACTCCTTGTTTTGACCTTTGAGTTTTACACCTACTCCTTGTTTTGCCCTTTGGGTTTTACACCTACTCCTTGTTTTGTCCTTTGGGTTTTACACATACTCCTTGTTTTGACCTTTGGGTTTTACACATACTCCTTGTTTTGTCCTTTGGGTTTTACACCTACTCCTTGTTTTGCCCTTTGGGTTTTACACATACTCCTTGTTTTGACCTTTGGGTTTTACACCTACTCCTTGTTTTGCCCTTTTGGTTTTACACATACTCCTTGTTTTGACCTTTGGGTTTTACACCTACTCCTTGTTTTGTCCTTTGGGTTTTACACCTACTCCTTGTTTTGCCCTTTGGGTTTTACACATACTCCTTGTTTTGATCTTTGGGTTTTACACCTACTCCTTGTTTTGCCCTTTGGGTTTTACACATACTCCTTGTTTTGACCTTTGAGTTTTACACCTACTCCTTGTTTTGACCTTTGAGTTTTACACCTACTCCTTTTTTTGCCCTTTGGATTTCGTCATCTGACTATTCTGTTGAGTTATATTTTGTTATACCCTCAGTAAATACATTTGAACGAACTGACCACGAATATTAACTCAGTCAATATAAAAATCTTGTAAAGGAGTTGGTTGTGCAAACACAATGTAGAAACTGTGATTGCACAAATAAGGAATACAACTTGTGATATTCACGCTGGTCCATGATAACGCAGTGACAACGGTGCCAACGCACTGACAACGGTATTTGCAACGCACAGACAACGGGAAAATATGGCAGTGAGAAGCCACAAATTTTTATTTTATGAATTTTAGTCATTAAAGTATTTAATTCTATTGTTAACAATACCCACACGGAATGTAAGAATTATTCAGAAATCGTTGTATCGTGCTTTTAAAGTGTTTCGAAATAGTTATATAATGATAAAACTGAAAACCGTTGGAACGCTCATACGGAAATGTGTGCTATTTTGGAAATTTTCTGAAATTCTCGTTAAAATACATAAATGTATGAATGGAACCTAAAGCATAAAGAAACGCACTATCTATCTGTTTCTTTTCAAAATATTTCTACTTAGTGAACATTTGTAAATTAGTACTTTAATGGTATTTTTCAAGTCAACACACAGTACAACAATTTCATTACAACGCATAAACAACGGGGAAATAAATAGCATATGATATATCCTGTAAGAGATATCTTAAATTTCAAGTTAATTTCAAATAAAAATGTGGTCAACTACATTTTAGTTTATTATTTATTGTTATTTTTTATCTAAAAACTGGGGAAAATACTTCCTCCATAAATTGATGCTTAATTCTTGGGACGATTAAGTTTAAGCTAACTATCACACGCCCACTTGTGTAACATATATGTAAATGCATGAGAACCATGGGCCATCAAATGCCGATAAACTTTGCAGGGGGGAAATCCGCTTTTATTAGTTTCAAAGTTTGATATATTCTACATTTAGTGTGATAAGTCTGATAATGGGATACACGCATGACAATGGATCGACTGTTTTTTCTAGGCATTATGTTCGCAGCATAAGTGTGACAAATAAGCTGTATGGCCCTGGAGTGCAATTTGAATTGATTTGATTCAAAATTGTGGAGCATGTTATAGTACGCTTCAAATAAATCAAAAGTTTATCGCTATTGGGAGGTATTTGTCAGCATTTCTTTACTAAATTGACAAGGAATCTTGTCCTGTCCCACTGGTATTTCGACTTCAAACACTCGAGAGCTCGAATCCATTGAATCTCGCGTGTTATTTACTATGAGTTTCTGGTTTTGAATATCTCTGATAGTTTTCACTGATTTTTTTCTTCAAAAGCTATAAATTTAGGGAACTTGAATTGAAGTATGCGCGACACGTAACCAGTCCGAAAAAATAGTGAGTGACGAAGTACATCAATCAGACTTTCCGTGAATCTTGAAAATACGTTTCAAAGTGGTCCCTAATCCAGACCCCTAATTTCGAGTTACAGCTGCACTTAGACATCGACTTTTCTGCAATTTTTTTCCCGTTTTTTTTTCAAAGTCGTCACAAAGTGCATGTTTTTAAGTAAATCAAAAATCGGATGTATGAGAGTAGTTTCAGCTCACTTGGGCAGCTTACAGACTAATTATGTCATTAAGTAATACGAAAGACTGTTGTCTTTGCGTTGTACCTGAATCGTTGTCTATTTGTAATGCTAATACGCGATTTTACGAAGATCTGGAACATTTAAATCTTGGGGAAAACATACAAAAGGACGTAACATTTCGAAATGCTGCTTTATTCATTCATAAATGAATATATTTTAGAGAGAAAATTAGGAAATTCCACAAATGACACTTATTTTCTGTTCGACCGTTCTAATTGTTCAGTTTTATTCTTAAACACCAATCTTCTGCACTTTACTATTGTAACATCCCGATTCCACAATAATTTTCACATTCCGTGTGGGTATTTTCAAAATTTTAATGGATTACAATAAAATCTAAAAACACCAAAATTAAAACCTACCGTCAGATTTATGCGTGTAATACCATATATTTCCGTTGTCTATGCGTTGCAGAGACCGTTGTCACCGCGTTGGCACCGTTGTCAGTGCGTTATCATAGACCAGTGTGATTTTTGTAGGACTTGATTTTCTGTTCAGAAAAAATATTTACATCGGCTTTTTTATCCCATATTTTTTTTAATGATTGCCTTTCTCTTTGCCATTCATTCTCGGAACATTATTATCACTTAAAATTCAATGTTTAAATGAAAAAGGTGACCTATACTTTTATGTTGTAATGTATACAATTATTTTAAACAGATTGTGGATGAAATTACAAGTGTATCTGTACCATGAGTTATCTTACAAAATGAAAAACAAAAGATGCATTATAGTTGTGAAATATTTCAATTTTTTACTACAACAAAGGCTTGTATAGATGCATATATGTGTAAGAGATTGTACGAAACAACGGCAGTAGAATACCGAAGGAACAAAACACAAGATTACACAAATCAAGTCCAGAGACAAGGCAGCCCACAAAACACACGAACATTACATACACAACAAAACTAAAGCACTAACAGTGTGAACTCTAAAAATCAGAGTGACATCAGGTGCTCCGGAAGGGAAGGCATGTTCTGCTCTGTATACAGCACCCGTCACACTGTCAGTGGGTCAATCCAGGGTAAAGTCAAAACCGGTAGTGTCAAATCCGGGAAGACGCGAATCTAGCTGAAAATTTCAGTTTTCACTTGTGATACTGACATTTCATATCTATCTATGATGTCGTGGTGACGGCCATAGAATTTCTGAAGGGACGAAAGTAACAACGGCTGAACATATCCCTGACTCAGCAGTTTTTGCGACAATGCTTTTGCTCTTTCCACAAAGTCACTGTATGTACTGCACGCTCTACAGTAACGAATTAATTGTGAAATATATACTCCATATGCTGGGGATGTAGGTATATTGCTGCAGAGAAAGGGAAAGTTCACAATTGGAAAGTCAAAATCATCACGTTTGTCATATATTCTAGATTTCAGACGTCCATGCTCGTCAATGTATAACAAAAGGTCAAGGTATGAAGCAGAATCGGATGTTTCGGTTGTCTCTTTAATTTCAAGTTCACTGGGGTAGATGCGGTGTAAATATTCTTTAAATCTTGGGTTATTAAGAGAAAGTACATCGTCTATATATCTGAAGCTGAAATTAAAAGTCTGGGCTAGTTTTTTTTTGTTTCTGTTGTATCAGCCCTTGTAAAAACTTTGCTTCATACGAAAAAAGGAAAAGGTCGGCTAAAAGTGGCG
>MJUU01049829.1:284559-301749 GCA_002080025.1 Modiolus philippinarum
TAACATATTTAAGTTTTTATGGGGAAGAGTTGTATAAAGGGTAGAAAAATCAAAAGTTTGAATGCTATTGCAGTATGCGAGACTGTTTGAGGAGAGCTGTTCAAGGAGATTTTTGGAATTTTTAAGAACCTACATCTGATTCACGCCGCTCGTGTAATAGGCTTTTTCGCAGTAGCTTTTTAGACCATCTCTAACTGCAGTCAGTAAAGTGGTAAGGAGTTTGGATAAGGGCTAAGTGGTGCATCTGGCAGATCCTGCAATGAATCTGTGTTTGTAGGGATTCTTGTGAAGCTTAGGCACCCAGTAAATATAAGGGAGATAACTGTTATTCTCATCAACTTTGATACCGAATGATGCTAACACAGAAGTGTGATTTGTGATTATATCGTCCCTTGATAATGTAGTTTGGGAAAAAGTAGGATTGCCAGATGAAGTGTCAATACCCATCTCCTTAACAAGACAGTCTTAATAGTGTTTCTTGCATACAAACACAATATTGTTAGAAGCTTTGTCTGCAGGTACTATGACGTATTTTTCCTGGAGGTTTGTCAATGTTTTAGCAACAAGAGGATCATCAAATATACTGGGCGTTCTAGTTTTCATAGATGTTTTCAAGCGCCGGATACGATTCATGATTAATGACTTAATCGACCTGATCCAGTCTGACACTGTCTCCACATCTTCTTTTTCTTTCCTCGCCCACATTCTGGCATAGTCTTCAACTGCATCCATCATAATTTTGAAGTTATACTTCCAGTTGATGTGCTGGGGTTCACGGAATTTTGGACCTTTTGAAAAAATATCTCGTAATTTTTGGTTTGCAACGATATCTAGGTCACCCGTTATCACGTGTCCAGCAGGACTATAGTTGAATGGGGAAGAGGAGCAGGTGCAATCAGGCGGTTTGGCTTTGAAGTCATCAATCTGGAAATCACGCAATACCCGTTTGTGATTGAATTTAGTGGTTGCAATAGATTAAGTATAGGAATAAGAGATAAGTGGAACAGATTGGTCTTTGAAGTAAGGAGGAATGTTAGATTTCACTGTTTTGTTGTGCAAAATGTTGGAGAGATTAATGGCATCTAGGCCTTTGTTAGCAAACTGAAATTTAAGAAATGATCGGTTTCAGGTTTATTTGCAGAAGTTGTGACAGGTTTGAACAGTCTGTGATTGGCGATGTCCATAACAATAGCTGTTAATTTAATATATTCCGGAGAATGCCAGTCAGTCACAGATGAATCTAAACATACGGTTATTATTGTTAAATAAGTATTATTATTGTTATATAATAATTTGATTTTACATGAAAATTTCTGCAATTTTGGAGTCATCAGGAAAATACTTAAGTGGAAAGACATATGTTGCTTATATATACCTACATCATTATGTATATTTTATTTGTAGTTGCCCATTGTGTATCATCTCGTAAAATTATAACTCACTGGAAAAATTGCAGAAGAAGGAATTGTCCAGTGTGTTCTCCATTGAAACATAGTCGACATCAGTAAAGACAACAGGGTGGCACTACTGTCGATTCCAATGTCGGTAAGTATTTGTATTGTCTAGTATGCAGTTTGTTTGTGAAATAAGTGCTGAAATTGGAGTTAATTGGATCTCTACAGATTGCCATTTCGAATTATGTCTCGTCAGTGTAGATAAACTCTAAATATTTGAAAGACCAAAAATCAAATGATGTTCGAAATTGATAGGGTACAAATTTCAAAAAGGTAACGCCAAATAAGAACTTAAGTTATAGTTCATTATGTAAAGGAATTAAGTTTGTACCATCGGGGTAAACATTGGTAAGCGTAAACTTTTCCACTCGTTTAATATGTTTGATATGTACAATGTTTAAAGTATATATGTTCAAACTTACTTTAAGTAATTTTCGACAATTATTTATCATTGTCTTTTCCTCATATTATTTGGTCCGTTCATAGTTTGATTTCATTGTATAAAATAAGCTCTAATTAAAATTGTATTTGACGTGAAATTATTTTAATGCACATTTTGTCGTATAAAAAAGTGTGAAAATAAGCATGATGAAGAATAATAATGGCTTTAACTGCAATACATTTGTGTTCAGAACAATAGAGGACTGAAAATTTTTACTCAAATTTGGACAGTATTTTAAAAACCTAGTTTAATTTTAAACAAAAATTGAACATTACTACATACACTACAAAACGCTGAAAGTCTGTTGTGGGCACATTTTGTTCCGAATAGTATCGAATAATACTCGGTCAGTCTCAACTTCTCACAAATGAAGAAGGGCATTATTCAATAGATCCAGATTTATAACTGGATTGACACATATCAAATTTGACATTACACTGGCATTTTCACTTACAGTGTGACTGACATTACATGTGAAGCAGGTCATGCTTAACCTTCCGGAGCACCTGATTACACACTTTTTTTAGGAGTTCACAATGTTGGTGGTTTATTTTTTTGTGGCGTATGTATTATGTTCTGTTTGTCATTCACGATCTCTGTGCTATTAATCCTTTTATTGCCATTTGATCTGAATTTATGATTTTTGTGTGATTTTGGAAATTTACTTGACTAATAGTTATTATTATGATACAAGTGTTCTGTAAATGCCCAGTCTTTACTTTCACTGAAAGAGTCTTTATCGACCAGTCTTGACTTTTACTGATAAGTCTCGACCTGTCTGGACCAGTACAGGATCAGACTCGTCGAAACAGATCGAGACTTTACCAGACTTTTTCAGCTGGATAACCCTGAGCATCGCCCAAGTTGGCACTCCATGGCGGGTGGGGAGCAAGGGAGTGACCTTGATATAATTTTTGTCAAGAATACCGCTTAAGTGCACGCTAGGGGCCTTCTTGATCTCGCTTAAGGGGGGTGAATAATGTTCACCTCTAGTTGAAGACCCTCGGGCGACATCAAGATGTAGTCAGGAATAAAAGCCCTGTCCTTGATAAGCTGGATTTTTCTATGTATCGTGTGCGTTTTTGTCACATGTACATTCACTCCATATCCTTTCATTTTTTTCTAAGTTCATATTGGTGGAGATATGTCGAGATTTAAGACTAGTAGAAATAGGTCGAGACTATGTCAGTATATTTCAGACTGCATCAGACTTTTTCAGTTATTTCTATACAAGTCGAAACTTGACAGTACTTTTCAGTGCCCACTTGAGACTTTCACTTTTTGTAGTGATAGAATCAAACAAAATTTTAAGAAAATCCATAATGCCATTTTTTCTAAATTTAGAGAAAAGTATGTAAAAATCAGTGATATTGCTTGATGCCGTGCTTGAAATTATCTCACTTCGCAAAGTTTTAAAAAGAAATACCAAATTTAAAAAAATCTTAGTTATACTTCTTCAGTATTTTTAGATATCATTGCATGAAATTCATTCGTTATTTATGCTTTTTTTTCTGTTTTGTTTTTTTTTCACGAAAAAATGAATGAGTAATTACTTTGTAAAAAAATTACAACTTGAAGTTTTGATCATGCTGTTTTGTGCATTTTCATAATTTATTTATTTTGATCTGGGAAAACAGAGTTATCTCCCATACCACAGGTGTGCCTTCTTGAGAGGGAAGTCATGCTCATTGTTGAAGGCAAGATGTAGAACAACGATAAAAGCGTTGTTCCATTGTTTTATTTTACCATGTATTTGTAGAGACTTTGTCTAATGTATATTTACTCCATATCCCTTCATTACTTACCCTTCTGAGGCGCTGATGATGCTTTCATTTTTAAGGAGATTTTATCTAGTAGTTCCTAGGTTTAAAGAGAGATTTTTTTTCATTTATGTTTATTTGTTTAACCACATTTGTTGCCTCTAATCTTCAATGTTTATAGATTTATTAATGCTTTTTGCCTTTAGTATTTGTTCGCTGATAATTTAAATTGTGAAAAAAAATATCGTCGTGCACAACCTCCTAAATGATGCCTTCTAGATTTTGTGTTAAAAGATTAATATAACAATATACCGAGGTTACTTCTGCGAATTTAAAAGCTGCATTTTATAGGGTAAGGCACGGTCCATTTGATTTTCAGGTGGCTTGGATTTTTTCGAAAAAATTCTGTCCCCAATTTTTGCTAAAAAATCTTTGACCGGCCCTTTGGTTGAAAAAAAAAATAATCTGGCTCTCACCTTGTCCGTTTGAAAAAAAAAACTTGCTCAACAAATTTTCCTAGCATAGAGTATATGGAGAAACATTATCTTTTTGGGCCAAAAAAGTTTCCCGGCTCGGATGATGATCCCAGGGTACCCCAGAAGATCTAATGGTCCGTGCCTAAAAGAACTATATGTTGTATACTTTAGAATAAAACTGAAGTAAAAAGGAAAATTGTGCAGAAAAACTAAGCATCATTAAATCTTATTCATGCCATGGCATATAGTTTTACATCACATATATTATTTTATATTTTTTTATTTTACGAAAGGATATGGAGTAAATGAACATAAGACCATAACACATATGTTAACTCCAACTGCAATAATTTTATTATTGCATATTTTATTATTCACATATATTAGTCGTCTAAGAATTCAGTATATAATTTAACCTATAGATGCACCATTGTTTGTTCCAGACAGGGAAGTTAGAGATGTTTTAAGCTGGTTTGTCAATATAACACACAGTAACGTTCCTCGGAGGAACGATTAATCCGTTAGCCGTATCTCATTACTGGCACACTGCTTGTAATGTTCCTTTCTTCATAGTAGGATTTTCATCTATACACTTTGTGATACGAAAAAGAAAAACCTGCTTATAATGTTTCTTTCTTCATTGTAGGATTTTCATCTATACACTTTGTGATAAGAGAAAGAAAAACGTCAACATACTAATGGACTCTGCTTAGTCTTGGATGATGGATCCTTACCCGATGATCTATAGAATGATCCTCTACTTGGTATTTGAGCATGGATCGATACCCATTGATCTACAGAATGATCCTCTGTTTTGTCTTGGAGGATGGATCCATACCTGCTGATCTACAGAATGATCCTCTACTTGCTCATGTATGATAGATCCTTGGTTATACAGGATGTTCCTCATTAATTGGATCTTCAATATCCAGTAATTTTTGCATGCTTGACTGTATAGACGTCCTTTTACTCGAAGGGCGAAATGTATAATAATAAGTATTGCAAAAAGAAAATAAAAATTTGTAAGCAAGTTATTGCATCATGTTTATATCATGCAAACTATTCATTAAAAATAAGTTGCAAATGCAATTCCTTCTTCAATAATAAATTAATTAATAAAATAAACATTAATTCGTGTCGGATATGAATTGACGCGACTTTGAATTTTTGAATTTAGAATCCCCCATTTCTTTCCATTTTTGCTTTGGTATTCTTTTGCCGATGTATTTCAAAATAGTCAATATCAAGTACAAACGTATCTTATATGAAGAGCATCAGTAAAAAAGAATTTCAGTTACACCAGTGCTCAAAGTACACCACAGTGATTTTCTGCTATACCAGAAATACAATGGCATCCTACCTCGTCAAATGTTAGTCACGTATCTCGTCCACCAGTTATAGTTGCTGCCCGAGGGAGCTTTCTTGTTAAGGAAGTTTGCAAGCTTTCCCTATTAGATAAACGAATATGCCTTCCCGCAACAATAGGTTGCTGATAAATTCGGTTATTAGTAATGGAGCTTGACCTCTAAATTCTACTTATAAAATAATTGTCGTACTGGTATCTAATGAATCAACCTCCAAGGACTCATTAACCAAAATTCAATGAAATAAAATATACAAATGAAACCGGAACAGAGGCAAGTTACTCATACTTCGACCAGGAATGCAAAATGCAGGTCTATATTCTATACAACGTATGCCCAATTTAAATAAATTAAGTGAATCTTGTCTAATCCGACACCTGAATATTTCAATATCCTGTCAAATCCGACATAGTTAATTTATCCCTAAGATAGCTTTTAAATACTTTTTTAAACCTGAGTATTCCGACATGCTGTGTAATGCAACATTTTTTTATGGTCCCACAATGTGTCGGATTACACATGTTCCACTGTATTACCAACTTTTATAAATCAATTCTCAACATCAGCAGCAACAAATACATTTGTAATACAAATTCCCAAATTGTGGCAGTTTGCACGAAACAAATTACTGACCACCAATTGCAAGGTCAGAATCGGGAGCATAATTTGAATCATGCCAATCCATACATTAACCAGAATTCCAAACAATAATAGCAGCAACATGAACGGAGTGACAATTACAGTATCAACAATTAAGACTGCAACAACAGGAAAATAAACACTTATAATGAAAGCAGATCTAGGAGTAGCTAGACTCCATCCATCCATCGATCATATTTTAGGGCACTAAGTTTTTGTAAACTGTCATTCTGATACCATTATCTCGATACTTTTCAAACTTTAAGTCAAATTTGATTTTAAAATATCAATTTATCTTTTGTAATCTTATATTACTTTTATATATGTAGAATACAGATATACAACACAAAGTAAACATAATATAACAGATGAAAATACATGTAAAGATAATACAACACGAAATAGAGAAAATGCATGACATGTAAAAATGGATGAACATTATACAACACGCTACAAAGTACATGTTGATGCAGGTGGTTTTGCTTTCAAAGTAGGCTCCTTGAGCTAGCCAGCTGTCTAGCCTCAAGAACTCTTTGATCCATCTTTCCCATACTTTACGAAAGGATGTGGAGTAAATGAACATGAGACAATAACACATATGTTAACTCCAACTGGAATAATTTTAATGAACTGTATGGCCATTTCGGAAATTTATTCCTCATCAGCAGCACTAGAACCCAAACATATGAAATCCATAATATCAAAAATGTTAAAATGCATTTAAAACCAAACGAATATTTCACGAAAGGATACGGAGTAAATGAACATGAGACCATAACACATATGAGAACTCCAACTGCAATAATTTTAATGAGCTGTATGGCCATTTCGGAAATTTATTCCTCATCAGCAGCACTAGAACCCAAACAAAGGAAATCCATAATTTCAAAATTTTTTTATAATTCATAAAACCAAACGAAATCCGAACAATCAGTAATATCAAATATAGCTAAGGACAAAACTACGATGGAGGGAGTTAATCCTTCGGTTTTAGAATTTACATAAATTTAGATAATAGTAATTCAACAAAGTGTACAAATGAGATATTATCTCATGTACAAGTACACCATATCTAAGAAAAATAAAGAGCATACATCTCTACCACGGGGAATTGTTTTACCAACTCCACACTGCAATAAAAGACAAACTCCTGTATTAAATATTTCACGAAAGGATACGGAGTAAATGAACATGAGACCATAACACATATGAGAACTCCAACTGCAATTATTTTAATGAGCTGTATGGCCATTTCGGAAATTTATTCCTCATCAGCAGCACTAGAACCCAAACAAAGGAAATCCATAATTTCAAAAAAATTTTAGAATTCATAAAACCAAACGAAATCCGAACAATCAGTAATATCAAATATAGCTAAGGACAAAACTACGATGGAGGGAGTTAATCCTTCGGTTTTAGAATTTACATAAATTTAGATAATAGTAATTGAACAAAGTGTACACATGATATATTATCTCATGTGCAAGTACACCATATCTAAGAAAAATAAAGAGCATACATCTCTACCACGGGGAATTGTTTTACCAACTCCACACTGCAATAAAAGAAAAACTCCTGTATTAAATATTTCACGAAAGGATACGGAGTAAATGAACATGAGACCATAACACATATGAGAACTCCAACTGCAATAATTTTAATGAGCAGTATGGCCATTTCGGAAATTTATTCCTCATCAGCAGCACTAGAACCCAAACAAAGGAAATCCATAATTTCAAAAAATTTTTATAATTCATAAAACCAAACGAAATCCGAACAATCAGTAATATCAAATATAGCTAAGGATAAAACTACGACGGAGGGAGTTAATCCTTCGGTTTTAGAATTTACATAAATTAAGATAATAGTAATTGAACAAAGTGTACACATGAGATATTATCTTATGTACAAGTACACCATATCTAAGAAAAATAAAGAGCATACATCTCTACCACGGGGAATTGTTTTACCAACTCCACACTGCAATAAAAGACAAATTCCTGTATTAAATATTTCACGAAAGGATACGGAGTAAATGAACATGAGAACATAACACATATGAGAACTCCAACTGCAATAATTTTAATGAGCTGTATGGCCATTTCGGAAATTTATTCCTCATCAGCAGCACTAGAACCCAAACAAAGGAAATCCATAATTTCAAAAAAATTTTATAATTCATAAAACCAAACGAAATCCGAACAATCAGTAATATCAAATATAGCTAAGGACAAAACTACGATGGAGGGAGTTAATCCTTCGGTTTTAGAATTTACATAAATTTAGATAATAGTAATTGAACAAAGTGTACACATGAGATATTATCTCATGTACAAGTACACCATATCTAAGAAAAATAAAGAGCATACATCTCTACCACGGGGAATTGTTTTACCAACTCCACACTGCAATAAAAGACAAACTCCTGTATTAAATATTTTACGAAAGGATGTACATTTTTTCTCACTTTTGAGACAGAACAGTTCCTATTTTTAGCGGTGTGAGATTTCCTTGTCTTGTATCCCCCCCGATACAAGACAGAAATTACCAAGCAATGTCTTCTGACGTCATTGACGTCGCTTAGGAACTACGGATGTCAAGACCGACATGGTGGTGAATAAATCGTAGTTTGTGATTACAAAAGTGAGAAAATAAATCAAACACCTTTGAAAAATGCAAGATTTAGAAATCTCAGACACCCTGGGGTAAGATTTCAATAGTTCTCTGACTCGGCAAGCCTCGTCAGAGAAATATTGAAATCTTACCCTTGGGTGTCTGAGATTTCTTGATCTTGCCTTTTCACCGGTGTTAGATTCATATAGTCTCATTCTTGTTCGTGTAGTCATTGGATTTTATTAGTATGTTTATTATAATACAGGGCAAGAAGAAAACAGAGGTTTTGTTGACCTAAAACCGATTTTCTCTAATTTCTATCTAGTTTTCACATTCCCTGAACGGTGGTGAAACATTTGTTCTCCTTCTAGAGAGGAGAACAAGTTTCATGACATTTCCCGCCAAATTTATTCGGAATACAATCCTTGATGTTTTTCGTCTCGTCATTAGAGAAACAGTTTCCACAACTTAAACACGTTTATTATGAAATTTCTCACATCTTGTTAAATAAATTTTCAAATTTTTAAAAGCTCGGCAAGCCTCGCTTTCAAACATTTGCAAAAGATATTTAACTCGATGTGAGATTTTTCATAATCAACTAGTTCTCGTTATGGAAACTATATTTAAACCTATCGCTGGCTTTTGTTAGTGACGATAGAAAAGTACGGTTGTCTTATATCTATGTTTTTGTTGTTCTTCCTAAAATTATTGCCTTTGAATTAAATTTTCAGTCATCATGTTGTCTTTTCTTTTTTTAACATAACACAACAGAACACAGAGAAGAGATGGGGTAAATGATAAAATTACCGAACAGAATTGTCAAGAGCCAAAGTCTAGGAGGCAAAATAAAAAACTATATGAATCTAACACCGGTGAAAAGGCAAGATCAAGAAATCTCAGACACCCAAGGGTAAGATTTCAATATTTCTCTGACGAGGCTTGCCGAGTCAGAGAACCATTGAAATCTTACCCGAGGGTGTCTGAGATTTCTAAATCTTGCATTTTCAACGGTGTTTGATTTATTTTCTCACTTTTGTACTCACGAACTACGATTTATTTACCACCAAGCCGTACTTGACATCCGACGTTCCTAAGCGACGTCAATGACGTCTGAATACGTTGCTTGGTAATTTCTGTCTTGTACCGGGGGGTACAAGACAAGGAAATCTCACACCGCTAAAAATAGGAACTGTCCTGTCTAAAAAGTGAGAAAAATATGTCTTATGAGAAAGTCTGTGTAATTTGTGATTGCTCTTGCATAACGAATCAACTGTGAAACATAAACTCCGTAATCAGGAGCTACACAAGTAGCTTTAATTAAATTTCCATTTGATATGAAATATTTGAAATGCAAAATTCTGTAGAATAAACATGTGTGAAAGTAAGCATGAATAATGATAGTAAATTTTAATAGCTTGAACTGCAAAACTTTTGTGTTCTGAACAGTTTAGGAAGAAAATTGTACTCTATTTCGATCAGTATTAAACACTTCTTGTAAAAAGCGGAGTCGTTTAATTTCACCAAAAAAATAAGAATAGAAAGAAAACTAGAATACGAAACATATATTAAAATTTTAGAAAATTCTACTGTACTAATTTTTCTAAATTAAGAATAAAGTGTGTAAACGTCAATAAAATTGCTGAACATATGCTATAAATTACCTCCCTTGAAGAAAATCTGACTTTTACGTATATTGATAAGTTTTAGAAATCATTTAAAAAATGCACTCGTTATAAATAAATGGATGTTGGGTGGTTGTTTTCATGACAAAATGAATATTTATTTGCTGTGTGGAAAAAAATATATTACAATTTCAAAATTTTGATCATACCTATTGCAATTAATCTATTTATTTATTTAAGTATCAGAAAAGTGAAAACCAGAGTTATCTCCCAATACTCCAAGTCTACCCCTTTAAAACCGCAAAGCCTCTAATGTTTTGTGATGTAGATATGTTTTATGTATTCTAGTTTCTTGTTCTTGAGCAGACACAAGATCATGTAAAATGAAAAACACTAAAGAGACAGAAGTCGTCGAAATGTTCATTTGCAGAAGTTAAATTGATTTTTTGTTTTTGTTATTTCTCAAATTTATTTGTATTGACTCTATAACTTTTTGATTTTCCATTCTGCAGTTGTCATGTGCATCAAATTTAAAAATTGGAATTAATCAGTTATGATGGATCCATGGTGATGAAGGGTTTTAAATTACATGTGGTTTTTATGTTTTAGTAATGTTTGTATAAAATGCTGATGATTGATCATGATTTGTAACTATTGTTTCATTGTTGTTATCTCTTAATCGCCAATGCCTAATAATCAAATTTTGGCGTCTATTTTTGTAATTTCGAAATGTAATTCTGAACACCTGTAAAATGCCCACATCTTACTATTCTATGATGCCATGTTTTCTTACAATCGACTTAATGAGTGCCCTGTGTTTGTCTATACGTTGTAATCGTCCACTAGCTTTAGAAACTAGTGCATTTGTCGGGAAACGGATGACAGTGATTGTAAGAGCACTTTGTCAGTTAAATTGATGTTTGTTGACAATCCCGCATCCATGAGCAGGAAAGACATCTATGTAGTGTTGGTCGACATTTTGCAAAGAATTTCGCTCTAACCGGTGCTAGGGCCGTCTTGAACTTACTATGAGGTATGAGCAAAGCTCATTGTAAAAAGCCTCGTGGCGACTTCAAGATGAAGAACACAATAAAAGCGTTGTTCCTTTGCTTGTTTTTACCATGTATTTGTAGAGACTTTGTCTCATGTACATTTACTCCATATCCTTTCATTTACCATTGTAATATTAGAATTTTCGTATGTCTCGCTTTAATGTCTACAGATTAGTGCTTACATCAGGTATTTTGTGGAACACATTTGGACTGAGACACCCCTTTAATGTCTACAGATTAGTGTTTACTTCAAGTATTTTGTGAAACACATTTGGACTGAGACATCCCTTTAATGTCTACAGATTAGTGTTTACTTCATGTATTTTGTGGAACACATTTAGACTGAGACACCCCTTTAATGTCTACAGATTGGTGTTTACTTCAGGTATTTTGTGGAACACATTTGGACTGAGACACCCCTTTAATGTCTACAGATTAGTGTTTACTTCAGGTATTTTGTGGAACACATTTGGAATGAGACACCTCTTTAATGTTCACAGATTAGTGTTTACTTCAGGTATTTTGTGGAACACATTTGGACTGAGACACCCCTTTAATGTCTACAGATTAGTGTTTACCTCAGGTATTTTGTGGAACACATTTGGACTGAGACACCCCTTTAATGAGTAGCTAATAATTTGGTGAATAAAGACAGTAAACTTTTCATAAGTACATTGTATAATTAAACTTTTCTACACATTGAAATAACACATATTAAGCACCTCAACTCTATAACATCTCTTGGATTTCCATTTTTTAAAAATTAATCTGCATTGATGAGACATAAGTTGTCGTAATGCGCATATGTAGAACTTAAATTCACAATAACCCCGGTATTTTGTTATTTGTTACCACTGGGCCGATGCCACTGCTGGTGGACTGTTAGTCTCCGAGGGTATTCACCAATCCAGTAGCCAGTACTTCGGTGCTCGCCCGAAAACCGATCTTATTTGAAAAAAATTAAGAAAATTATGTTAAAACCTTATGAGTATCTCCCTCTTGCATAGCTCTGTCAATAGCTAATTTTGGCTTTCCTATTTAGATCCTATTGGTAATTTGTTCTCTATCAGCGTTTACACATATTTCGGTTCATGGATTTCTAAATGCTTTAATATTTGTTTGCACTCATAGTACATAATTTTTGAAGCAATCTTTTGTTTTGAGGATTTTTGATTTTAGAGGTTCCGCTTTTTCCCTGTTTGCTTATGTATTCGTTTGTCGATTTATTTCATGCAGAACTATAACTTACACATAAACAAATCAACAAAAGAAACGATACCAACTTCTTTTATCGAATAATTTTACAATTCTTGAAAAATACTATTCATAAATTGATATTTTTTTCTCTTTGCCATTAAAGTTTGTTTTTCCTCTACGAGATTTGACTTGACTACCGGAGTTGACATGTTCAACACGGCGGGTGTCTTATAAGAAGCAAGAGATGCTTACTCTACCGGTACACCTGATCTCAAACATGGTTTTTATTGGGTCCGTGTTGTTCATTTTTGTATATGTGTCTGTCTTCATTTTTCTTTTCTGTGCTTCGCTCTTGTTATATATTTGTTTCTTTGTTTTTTTATGTTGCCATTGTTCTTAGATTGTTCGTTTTAGACTGATGGTTCGGTTCTCACTTATACCCCTTTACATACACGAATGTTTCTTACGAATCCTTACGAATGATCGATTCGTAGTAGTTCGCATGCATACGTTTCTAACTCTACGACATTCGTAAATAACCCGTAGACATTCGCAGATATTCGTGTCGATTCTTGTAAGGACATGAAAATTTTTTGACATGTCAAAAATTTTTACACGAATGTCCACGAATCTTTATCGATTATTTCATCCGTAAAGTGCTCGCAAACCAATCTTAACAAATCTTAAGTCATCGTTAACAGATCGCAACAAATCGTAAAGCATTCGCAATAAATCGTGGACAAATTGGTTCCTAAAATGTTTTTACGATTTATTTGCGAATAATGGCAAGTAGTTTACGTTCGTTTTGCGATTGATTTACGGATAAACAAGCAATGACGCGTTCATTTTACGAAGATATAAGAATACTTTGAGACTGCTTTCCAAATAAATGCGTGTATTTTACGAATTTTAACGATGTGGTTATTAGATTGGGTCGGCTTTCCAATCTGAGTTGTACCCCCCTTCTAAAAGATGGATGGAAAAGTTATTATCATGTCATTTTCCTTTTCTTTTTTTCTCCCTGTGGCTGTGGGAGAAAAAGACGAGGAATGTTTTGTACAAAATAAAATTTATTTTGTGGTAGGACCTCCTTAAATGTGTATCTTAAGACTATAAGAGTTTATATAGTCTGAAATTTATATGTGTAAATGTTACCCCAGAAGAAAAATAGTTGCCTTTTGTGAAACACTCGTAACTAAATCACAGACTTTCGTAAAAACTCGTCAAGTTATCGTAAATAATTCGTTAATTATCCGTTAAAGCTAGGATCAAATCGCAATAATTCGTTTTGTGCTCGCAAGAATTCTTAGATAACTCGTATGAATTCGTATGTCTCTCGCATTTACTCGTAACGATTCGTAAATTTTTTATCGTAACTGCATCGCTTTCAATTTTAGTAAATCGTAAAGTGGTCGTTCAAACTCGCGACTCATTGTAAAGAAATCGCAATTCACTCTTAAATGTGTTGTATTCGCAAGCATTCGTGTTAGTTTTACGAATCTTGTAAATTTCAAAGATTCCTAAGGATTTGTAAGAAAAATTCGTGTATGTGAAGAGGGTTTTACTTAACAAATAACAAAATACCAAAGTTGCTGTAAATTAAGTTTCTGTATTAACAACTTAAGTCTCTCAAGTGCAGACATTTGGAAGACGATAAACTCAAAGATGTTTTAAAAACTGATAGAGAACAAATAACCAAATATGATCTAACTAAGAACAGAACTTTGCATGAGGGTGATACTTCTTTTAAGCTTTCAACAAAATTTACAAAAAAAAATGAATATTGCAAGTTTCCAAATAAATCGGCTTTTGGATCAGCGACGAAGTACTGACTATGGGTTGTTGAATAACCTTGGCGACTAACAGTCCAGCAGCAGTGGCATAGACCCAGTTTTAACAAGTAATACACCGATGTTAAGTTGTAAATTTAGTTTCTGCATATAGCCATTTTGTCTCTTCAGTGCAGATAAAATCTATACATTGTGAAGACCATAACACAAAGATGTTTAAAAACTGACAGAGAATAATAACCAAATATGATCGAAATGGAAAGTAAAGATCAGTTAAGAACAGAGCTTAACTTGAGGGAGGTACTCCTTAGTTTCAAACAAAATCTCTAAAAATTATCAGCTAAGAACAGAACTTAACTTGACGGAGGTACTCCTTAGTTTTCAACAAAATCTATAAAAATTTGAATAAAGCCAGTTTCCACATAAATCGGTGCTCGAGTCAGCACTGAAATTCTGACTGCTGGGCTGGTAAATACCCTCGGGGACTAGTACATGTAATGAGTGGTGGTAATCCAAAGTCCCAGTGAAATACCCAAATCTTCCGGTTCTTTAAATGTCTTTGTTTCCTGAAAAAAATCCAAGCATTCGTTTAATTAGAGAACCGTCAGTATTGGTGTCCATTTAGACGGTTTACAATTTGCCATTCCAAAATTATCGGTACAATTCGATGGCTACGTCTAGTTTTGCTAATTTGTGTATTTGTTTTTTTTAGGCCGTACTGAGTTGCAGAATCATGAGACCAACTTATAAGCAATGTCTAATAAATCCATATGCCATAAGTAGTTCTGGGACAAAATGTGTAATGTAACGATGAAAGAAGGCATAAAGTCACATTATAAAACTGGCATAACCGTCATTTTCGATACGATTTTTGTATTAGTGTCGATCTACCTTAAATTGATCTGTCAACAACACATCAAGTAGGGAAAAAATCAGTAGGCAATAAGTGGCACTATAAATTTTCCAGATTTCTGTGCTTTGACGTTTGAAATATGATTTCCTATATTACTGAAGTTCTTATGTTCCTGTCGTTGTTTACCATTGTTACCTTTTGTTACCTTTTTTTTATAATGTGGTTTCTTCTTGTGCAATTCCTTGGTACATTTGTGGTATGTTTTTCGGCCATTTTTGGTGTTATCTGTTATCTTTTTATTCTATTATACATTTTTATTTGGGTTCATCCACCATTAGCAATAGAAGTTGATACGGTATCCATCGAACAAATTGCTTTTATGAAAAAGGTTCCATAAAAGTAATACTAATGGTAATATATTGAATGTCAATTAAAATTCAATATATAATAAATAATGCATGTTTGTGTATCAGGTTACAGATACTGAAATATCACGCTTCGTATTGTTGTTTCAATATAAAAATTTTGAACAATGCATACGTGTTGCTGTTGAATTAATTCTGTATTTGAATTTTATATAGCTATTGTTAAAACTATAAATTATTAATGCTAATAACAGAAAAGAAAATGGATATGAATTGACAATCTGAAAATAAAAAATGGAAACATATCATGGATTTAGTACAATGGGTCAATTTCTTTTCGATTTCACACCTCAACACATTAAGTAGAAAAAATTATGTGATGGCCTCAGTCATTTTTATTTCTGTGCTTTGTATCTGTTTTCTGTGTTCTTGTTTTTGCCATGTCTTTGAACTTTAATTTTTGTAGATACCAGTCCTTTGTTCCTTTGGTATTCTACTGCCGTTGTTTCATCTTTGTATACACAAACACAGAAACGCAAATTAAGTGCATTGTCTGTATTTATTTGTATCCTTCAGTCCGACTGTACACGTCTTTCCGTCGGTTCCAGGTATTTGACCAATAACTGACGAACTTGCATTGATCATTTATGCTTAATAAGTTAGTTGTTTGTCTAAGTAAGATAACTAGAGGCTTAGACACTGAGCCTGTATCGCTCACCTGACAAAATGCTGAAGCAGGGTTTTCAATGTTCTGCATGGTGGCCATGTTTTTATCCCCCCGCAAACAAAGTTTGGGGGGTATATAGGAATCACCCTGTCCGTCCGTCTGTCCGTCCGCCTGTCCACACTTCTCGTTAGCGCAACTCCTCTTAAACCACTTGAAGGATTTTGATGAAACTTTACACAAAGGAAGGACACTATATGGAGATGTGCATGAAGGAATATAATTATTGTCCGAAACCAGGAAGGGGAGATAATTCAACTTTGACTTTTCGTTAATTCCCTATATATGGGTTACCTTGTAAGCGCAACTCCTCTTAAACCATTTGACGGATTTTGATGAAACTTTACACAAAGGAAGGACACTATATGGAGATGTGCATGAAGGAATATAATTATTGTCTGAAACCAGGAAGGGGAGATAATCCGACTTTGACTTTTCGTTGATTCCCCATGTATGGGTCCGTCTGTCCGTCCGTCTGTCCACACTTCTCGTAAGCGCAACTCCTCTTAAACCACTTGAAGGATTTTGATGAAACTTTACACAAAGGAAGAACACTATATGTAGATGTGTAAAATGTCAAATAGGCTGAAAAAAGGTGAATTTTATATTTGTCTGATTTAGACAGTGTTTTCATTGGAACCCTTTGAAAAAGATTTTCTTGAAGATTATATCATTGTGTCCATACTTGTATTGTGTCCATACTTGTACTGTGTCCATACTTGTACTGTGTCCACACCTGTATTGTGTCCACACCAACTTAATTTTGCACTTACCATATCGATTCAGGATTCAATTAGCGGGGGGTATCTTTGGCTGCCATTCGGCGACAGTTCTTGTTT
>MJUU01049829.1:304257-318664 GCA_002080025.1 Modiolus philippinarum
ATTCTTGTAAAGTTTGGTTGAATTTGCTTCAGTGGTTTCAGAGGAGAAGATGAAAATGTGAATTTCCCATAGGGCCAATGTTAAATTATGTTCCGTGCTGGCGGCCATGTTTTTTATTGGATCGGAATGAAATGAGCAATCTTTGTTAAGGACCTTCAGTTCATCATTCTTGTAAAGTTTGGTTGAATTTCCCTAAGCGGTTTCAGAGCAGAAGAAGAAAATGTGAATTTTCCCATAGGGCCCAATGTTAAACCTAAGTTCCGCGCTAGCGGCCATGTTTTTTATCGGATCGGAACGAAATGAGCAATCTTTGTAAAAGACCTTCCATACATCATTCCTTTAAAGTTTGGTTGAATTTGCTTCAGTGGTTTCAGAGGAGAAGATGAAAATGTGAATTTCCCATAGGGCCAATGTTAAATTATGTTCCGTGCTGGCGGCCATGTTTTTTATCGGATCGGAACGAAATGAGCAATCTTTGTAAAGGACCTCCCATACATCATTCCTGTAAAGTTTGGTTGAATTTGCTTCAGTGGTTTCAGAGGAGAAGATGAATATGTGAAACGTTTAACGGACGGACGACGGACGCCAAGTGATGGCAATAGCTCACACTGACCCTTCGGGTCAGGTGAGCTAATAACGGCGCATATGTGAAAGTGTTTCTGGAGTAATGTTCCATGAAGAGTTGAGGAGTGTCGTGCAATACACATTTACTAAAAAGGTCCTACTCAGCCGTCCAGTGCTTTTAAACTAGCAAACAGTAAGGAATTTACGATTTATCAAATTCGTAACATGTCTTCCCCTATCAACCTCGTGCAGAGCCCCTTCCGAAATTAATATTGCGGTCCATCTGAAATGTAAATAAACAAATCGGTGTGTAGACTTTACACATTGTATTATTCTTTTGAGTTACCTTGGTGGATCTAAACGATATGGAGTAAATGAACATGAGACCATAACACATATGTTAACTCCAACTGCAATAATTTAATGAGCTGTATGGCCATTTCGGACATTAATTCCTCATCAGCAGCACTAGAACCCAAACAAAGGAAATCCATAATTTCAAAAATGTTTAAAATGCATAAAACCAAACGAAATCCGAATAATCAGTTCTATCAAATATAGCTAAGGACAAATCTACGATGGGGGGAGTTAATCCTTAGGTTTTAGAATTTACACAAATTTTAGATAATAGTAATTGAACAAAGTATTATCTCATGTGAAAGTACACCATATCTAAGAAAAATAAAGAGCATACATCTCTACCACGGGGGAAATGTTTTACCAACTCCACACTGCAATAAATGTACATTCTCTGGCTTTTCTCTAGGGAAAAATAGTGTTCGAAAAGTTGTTTCATGGAATCTACTGAATACGTCACAGAAGAAACAAAGTCCAAACAGAGTACAAAAATAACTTTACAAACAATAAATTAGATAACAA
This sequence comes from Modiolus philippinarum, assembly GCA_002080025.1. Taxonomy (NCBI): domain Eukaryota; kingdom Metazoa; phylum Mollusca; class Bivalvia; order Mytilida; family Modiolidae; genus Modiolus; species Modiolus philippinarum. The sequence goes on from MJUU01049829.1 coordinate 305,701, forward strand.
TATTACTTTGAGCATTATCATGTTATTTTGGCATAAATTTGAATTTATCAGTCTGATTGTCTGTTTCTGGCAAGATCTGAGGAGAATACTGAAAAAAGAAAAAAAGATGTATTCATTAAGATTTCTCTCAGTATTAAATCTGTGTATTATTTTGGATTAAGTTTCAATGTGAATGCAGAAAATCCACACTTTCCTCAGACATTACATTGTTACAATGCTAGATCATACATAGATTACGTATTATACAATTCTGCATGTCTGTTCTATGAATGAGCTATTATACAGTTATGGCCCTCGAAAGAGAGGAATATCCCAAATTGTCAACTGCACTTATGGTGATTTCCCGAGGGCTTTATTTATTAAGATTTCGCTCAGTATTAAATCTGTGCAGTTTCAATGTGAATGCAGAAAATCCACACTTTCCTCAGACAGTACATTGTTACCATGCTAGATCATACATAGATTACGTATTATACAATTCTGCATGACTGTTCTATGAATGAGCTATTATACAGTTATGGCCCTCGAAAGAGGTGAATATCCCAAATTGTCAACTGCACTGAGGTTATTTCCCTCGGCTAAAGCCCTCGGGAAATAACCATAAGTGCAGTTGACAATTTGGAATATTCACCGATTTCATGGGCCGTAACTGTTTTATAATACCGAACAAACATTGGAAATATTATTCCACAGAAGTTGTAACTTTTTGGGGTTATTCGCCGGTGAATAATATGGTTATTCCATGAACACTGTAATTTTTAGGGGTTATTCACCGGTGAATAATAGGGTTATTCCATGGGCGTTGTAATTTTCACTGGTTATTCACCGGTGAATAAAGGGTTATTCACTGCTAGCAACAATTTTGTGCGAAAATATCCAAATTCTTTCATATTATGTGACTATGTCTCAACCAATAAAATTGATTCTTTATTATGTAGGGTATAATAATATCATTAATTCTTGAAATTTTGTGACTGATGTTATACACTAATAACTATGCTTTATAATTATAAACATCAAACAAAAGTCATAAATTTTCTTTCAAGCTTAGAATATTTTATTGTTGTGTATTATGTGCAGTATGTTCTTTTGAAATGCCTGTACCTAGTCTGAATTATGGCGTTCAACAATATTCTGATGGTTTTCAAACTGCTTTGTATTTTTGACTCTTGAACTTTGACTTTTGACAATTTTTGTTATTACCCAATTGACATTGATCTAATACTTATTATAATTGGTTTAATTTATCACATGTTTTGTGTAATTGGAAAATGTTTTTTTATGTATAATAATAAGTATTGATGACTCATTAACTATTTCATTTTGAGTAAATAAGTGTATTACTTATGTTCAGGTGATTCAAATTAAAGGAATAAATTGTTGAGCTTATTTAGGGATTGAATTACAAGACATCTTTCCTTGGTAAATTATATTGAATCCTTGGTAAATTATATAATTTTAGTTTGTTGTTGTACTGGTTTGTCAGATGCTTCTATGCCTTTTCTCTTCTTTCGGTAACTTTTTTCCTTTACTAGCGATATCTGCAAATCATATGACTTTTGAAACGTAGTAATCATGACAGTAAATATTATATACATAATTTTATGAAAAGAACTCTTGTGAGTTTATTCCTCGTGCCCTGGCTTCAGCTAATTTTGGTATTATTTTTTGGAAAAAATACCTGATCTTACATAATCTTGTTGAGCCATATTAAATAACGAACTGCAGATTTGCTTTCAAAATCTCTGATCTCGGCAGCCCTTTTCACACACACACACACAAAACAAAAACAAAAACAAAATCTTGACACAATTTTATCGTTAGTCAGTATGAAATGTTAAAGACTTATGACTTAATTTATCATAAAACTTTTTGTGAAAAGGGACACCATCCTTCATGTTAAGTATATCGTAATGCATGTTGTCATGGGAGTTCACACTATGAGTGCTTTAGTTCTTTATGTCGTCTTTTTATTTCCGTGCATTGTAGCTGTCTCGCGTCCTTTTTTTGTCTTCGTTTTTCTCTGTTCCCGGTTTTTGCCATGTATTTGTACTTTGATCTTTGTCATCATCGCGTCCCTTGTTCCTTCGGTATTCTACTGTCGTTGTTTCGGCAAGATATATTCACTCGTCTTGAAATCTCCATCTTACTCCTTGGTGTATGGTGCCTGCGTATTAGAGACGTTAAGAAGGGTAATTGTACACGCGAACATAACGCAAAGGTAAACATTTTTTGGCTATTTTTAGCCATTACTCATCATTGGTGGGGTACAAAATATGTAACTGGGGACTCCCAGAGCAGTAAAAGCCACATAAAAACATTCTGTTTGAATATCTTGAACTTGCTATGAAGTATGAGTAAAGCTCATCGTTGAAGGCCTCATGGTGAATTCAAGATGAAGAACAACAATAAAAGCGTTGTTCCTTTGCTTGTTTTTTTTACCATGTATTTGTAGAGACTTTGTCTCAGGTGCACTTACTCCATATCCCTTCATTCACCACGTGAACATAACGTAAAAGTAAATTGTAAACAATTTTGGGCTGTTTTTAGCTTTTCCTAATCAATAGTGAGGTAGCAATAAGTAACTTGGGACTCCTAGAGAAGTAAAAGCGAAAAAAATAACATTCCCTACAAACTATGAGACGACTGATATACTTATTTAATAAATCTTTACCACCACTTACCCGTTTTGTAGCACGTAGATCTCTCTTTCTTCGAGTCGGTTACGTATATCACAGATAAATTGAGATCATTAAAAGCTAAGCAGCATCACGCAGGTTAGAACGAAACTGATCCATCCCCAACGTCAAGCTAAGCAGCATCACATGGGTTAGTACGAAACTGATTCATCCTCAACGCCTTCTCTAATATTTTTTATAAACATTATAATTTAAATTGTCTGAAACAAATAAAAGACATTAATGACACACTGGACGCTCATACCGATCTTAATATCTCTATTGCAACTGAAGTTTCATTAGAGTTATATGCTTCCGGTTATGGTGAGTATCGCTTTCTGTATGTGATTCTAATCGTCAGGAGTCCAGTCATGAAGCATTTTTTATAACATCAAAAATACTTTATATCTTTGTGAAAAAGGTGAGGACGGAATTATCCCGCAAAACATAGAATTTTATAGTTTTGGTATGCAGAAAGAAGTGACCTAATTGACCTGAAAATCACATTCTGGTATACAATTCAAATCTATGACGGAAATATTATTTCTAGTTAAAAAAAAAAAATATGAAAGATGTCTCTCGACAAAGTCGAAAATCACCTACACGATATCATTCATGACTATCAAGCTTCATACCAATTTTCGTATCATTCCCTTGGATATAAAGAAAGACATATTTGATGAAAATTTAGTTTAAAATAAAAATCAAGATTTTGGCAAGCATTAAAAAGGTGACCGACAAACCTACTGGATTCCAATTTGTACTGTAACATATATATGATGAATATATAGGATCATAAATGTTCTTTGTATTGTTAATTTTTTGATAAATTGTAAATTTTCGTTAATGATGGAAATAAAGATGAAACATAATGCCTATATACGGAAAGATTTAATCCAATTTTTTAACTAAAATTACCGTCTGGAAAAATTACTAATCTAGTTCCAGATGAATCAGTAAGTTATAATTGACTATTTGCATTGCTGTGTTTGGAGAAAAACTCATCAGTAATTGATTGAGGGTGAGCCGGCCCTATTTCGGGACGTCGGGATTAGATGTTTATGAGCTCGGGATTTCGGGATTTTTATGATTATGCCTGGGATTTCGGGAAATTACTTTACCGGGAACCGTGATATCACCAGTCTTTAAGTTTCTTTGTAGTTCGGGATTTCTGGATTTAGGAAAAATAAAGTCGGGAGTCCGGGATGAGTTCCCTCTGGCTCCCCCCTCTTGATTAGAACAATTACAATGTTTTATTCGGAGTAAAACTTGAAAGTACTGAGTTAGACCATTAACATTGCTAAAACTGACTCAACAACTGCAAAAACTTTTACACTGATATAGTAAAACTTGAAAGAACTGCGTTAGACCGTTAACATTGCTAAAACTGACTCAACAACTGCAAACACTTTTACAGTGATACAATAAAACTCGAAACTGCAAAAACTGTAAAAGCCTTTTACACTGATGTAAATAACTAGGCCGTACTAAGCTGTTAGACCGTTAAGATTGCTGAAATTGACTCACCAATACTGAGTTAGACCGTTAACATTGCTAAAACTGACTAAACAACTGTAAAAACTTTTAAACTTATATAGATAACTAGGCAGTTAGACCTGTTAGACCGTTAAGATTGCTGATATTGACTCACCAATACTGAGTTAGACCGTTTACAGTGCTGTATTCGGAGTAAAGATCTTTGGTACTCTATTGATATCAGCTGATTTCTTTGTCTTTCTCTATCATTCATCTCAGATTCTTCAAACACAGGTGAATCGATGTAGGTATGATTAGAGCTTGTTTCAAAGTCACGTAAACTGTTGTCATGAACCTTTACTTCTTGCTATAAAAAGTAGATAGTTAATTTTTACATCAGATGTTATAGCAGTCGTATTTTTCGGATTCTTTAAGTTAAGTAAACTTAAGTTGCGATCTTCTACCTTTAAGAAAAAAATCGTTTTTGTTTAAAACTAGGGAGTATGTCATCAGTGCAGAGCTCTGTCCTATCAGATTTTAGCCTTTCATAAACATCCTATTGTACTTTATTGCTTTCTAGCATCTTCAATACATATTTCAGTTTATGGTCTTTCATATATTTTGATTTTATACGCAGATAGAGACATAATATGTTGAAATTCACAGTAACTGCTGTATTTAATCATTTCATAATTAAAATTGACAGCAACTTCGGTATTTAGTAACATCATATATCACTTTTATGTAATGAACAAAATTACAAAGAGGTAAAAGTTTGTATTGTAAAATTGTTTGTAACTTTAAGGGTGAAAATTATTTAAAAAAAACACTTGTCCATGTTCAAAGGTGTTCTGAAAATATAGAATTCTGAAGACTAAATACATAAAATACGGTATTTATGTTAAGTAATACTTTGCTATGTAATTCTATAACATAATTGAGTTCCAGTAATTACAGTCATGTAAAACACGATTATTCACAACTTTAAAAACCTTTACTACTTATGGTGCCAAACATGAAAAATCGTTATCGCTATATACAATTATATGATAAAATCTCCCATTAAACTATGCATAAAAGTCGTTCAATAAAGTCACTTTTAAATCAGATATGATTTCAGAACATGATTATGAAGTAAATTTGTCCTTTAACGTGAATACTAGTATGGACTTTTTATATTTGTTCTCCCTGATGGATCTTTGGTGATGTTAATAGAAAGTGTCACTTCTTCAGTGACCTCAATAATTAACTAGTTCGATCAATTAAAATTTTATCAGTTTATACATAAAATAAATTTCATGGTCGTGTCAAATGTATGCCATTTATCTAAAAAAAAACACACAAAAATTGGCCAAAGTTCTTGAATCGCTGTATCCATTTTGAAAAATGAATTAGCCCTTAACATCATTTTTTTTCAGGATGAGATTACAGTTAAGCTTGTTTGAGTAAATATTGCAATAATAAGACATACAAAGATATATCGATGTAGTAAAAACCGGGACAGGGTTGAGAATGGTGTTTCCAGTTAAATTAGAAATCAGCCATTATACTACCAACACATCATGACATACCTAATATACATAATATTTTTTTTTTATTTACAATACTTTTAGGTCCGGAATTTCTGTAGTCGACTTACTGCGTCAACATTAACTTTGTCACCCTATAATTTGGTCATACAAGTTAGCTATTTAATGTTAATAAAAATGGCGTATCACTCCTATTTATCAACTCTTTCTGTTCACATCGATTAGTAACTATTGTTATGTCTAATGTCGACGTCCTATTGTCGCCTTATGAAATCCGTCTTTTCCCCCAACACCACTTCTGAATGTCGTAAATTATTCCACTTAATATACAAATTCTCTAATAGCTTCAATAATTTACTGTGATAAGAAAATTATTTTACAACTTTGGACAAATTTTATCAATTTGTAGGTATTATTAAAACATGACATAGAACTATAAAACGGATTTTAACAACGCCATAACTGTTTAGTACTATAACACCTTGTATACTTTGTCACTGCTAATAAAGCTACTATAAAGATAAGCCTACGCTCTTTTATTAGTTGAATCTTCAAATATCATTAATGCGGATGTATGCATAGCACCCTTTTTTCAACAGCACCCTAGACAAGATAAGAACATTATCTTTGACCATATTCATATGAATTATTCATAAAAAATAACGTGTTAATTCGACAAAGGAGACGAACATCTTTTTTATGATGGTGCTAACTCGTAAACAGTGTCTACTTTAAGTGATTATATGATTCACCAAGTGACTAACCATCTGCAAAATCAGTAACACATGGGATGAGTTGGTGCCATCAAATGAGGAACACGAGGGATGAGTTGGTGCCATCAAATGAGGAACACGAGGGATGAGTTGGTGCCATCAAATGAGGAACACGAGGGATGAGTGGGTGCCATCAAATCAAGAACACGGGGGTGAGTTGGTTCCATTAAATCAAGAACACGGTGGATGACTTGGTGCCATTAAATCAAAAACACGAGGGATGAGTTGGTGCCATTAAATCAAGAACACGAGGGATGAGTTGCAGCCATTAAATCAAAAACACGAGAGATGAGTTGGTGCCATTAAATCAAGAACACGAGGGATGAGTTGCAGCCATTAATTCAAAAACACGAGGGATGAATTTAGATACCACATTTGATGCACATTTAATGGAATTCGACAAATAATGTCTCATCAGCAAAACATCAATACCTAACACCAAAGAACCAGCTAAGAAGAGACCTATACTATTCCTAAAGTTTTATACATTTAAATATAATATTTTGCATATAAGGTAACGATAAAATAGCTGCAGAGTTGATGGTATCTCAAAGACGCTAGGTTAGCCAGTTGTGGTATGCAAAATCGGTAGCAAACTAGACAGCAAACAATGTGTTTTTTACAGGAGGGGAGGGGGCAAAACTATTTAATAAATCAACCGTATAGAAAATATATATAACAGTACATACCTGTACAGAGATAGATCTCTGGATTGTGTTGAATTTTGACATTGAATAGTCATACTTTGGACGTTCTGGAGGTGTATACGATGGTGGCGGTGGACGTGAGTAATGTGTCTGAGTCGGACTAGTAAGAGTATATGTTGGTGGGTAGTAAACAGGGGAGACAATTTGTTTAAAACCAGCTTCTTCACCTTCAATTGTTCGTTGTGACTGACTTTCCTGACTTTCTTGTAATTTACTTTTGTTTTCCGTGTGTTGCCGTCGCAACAGAAATATCATAAAGATTATGATGACAGCTAAAAATACAGTAATTCCGGAAATTGCAATGGCAGCAATAAAGTTCTTTTCAAGTCCACTGCTGGTGTCTACCTGATGACGTGTTATATTTAATGTGAAATTATGGTATGCCGACAAAGGTGGATTACCTCGATCTTGAATTGTTACTTCAAAAGTCATACTTCCGATGTCCGACTCTGATAATTCTTTGATCAGAAATATCTCGCCATTATAACTATTAAGTAAAAGATATTCACTAATATTCTTATTATTTAGATAGAATGATAACTGTGAATTAAGCCCAGTATCATTATCATATGCTTGAATGATACCCACGACAGTATTGGTCTGTGTAGTGTACGGTATACTAACCGTATTGTTCTGTTTATTGGGAAACACAAAAACCGGCCGATTATCATTCTCATCCTCAACTTTTATTACGACTTCAACAGAATCATTTAGTGCGGGGCTGCCTTGATCGGAAGCAACGATCCGGAAATTGTAATGTTCAGTCTTTTCTCTATCTAGTTGGATCGACACTAATACGCTCCCATTTTGAACTACAATAAATGGGACGTCAATATTACTTGATGGAATGCTGTATGAAATCTCACTATTTTGTTTAACATCTAGATCAAACGCTGATACTTCACCAATTACAATATTCTGAGCAGAATTTTCCAATACCGGAAATTGATACAAACTTTTTTGGAACTTCGGAGAATTATCATTAACATCATCAATTTCTACAGAGATAATTGTAGTTCCTGTTAAAGATGGATTTCCCAGATCTGAAGCTGAAACAATAAAGCTATATTGTGACATCTCTTCTCTGTCTAGTGTCTTGGTAATACTTATTTGTCCAGTTTCATTATTTATTGAAAATATGTCATTTCTGTTGTTCTGAAGTTTGTATTCAATTTGAGCATTGTTTCCTACATCTGTGTCTATAGCTGAAACAGTCAGTAAATTTATACCAGGTTGATTATTTTCTTGTACATTTGTATAATACACCATTTGTTCAAATTGTGGCTCGTTGTCATTTTCATCAAGAATAACGACTTTAAATGTTGAATTAGTTGTTTGACGTGGACTTCCATTGTCTTGACAGAAAACGTCAATTTCATACTCTGCGTTTATTTCTCTGTCCAGTGATTCAAAAACAACAACTTTATATTCATTTTTATCAAATTTTTGTAATTTAAATATATCTCTCTGCAACGTACATGTGACTAAACCATTGTCACCAGTATCAGGGTCTGTGACTGCCACGTGAGCCACTGTGGCTCCTTGACTTGCGTGTTCTGAGATTTCCGCGTAAGGTTTATTTGTGAGAAGGTTTATATTTATTTCAGGAAAGTTGTTATGACGGTCCAATATCCGAACGAAAACCAGTGCCTTGGAAATCAATGGTTGTTGTGCACTATCCCTCGCTTCTACCGTTATCCTGTAATATTCTTTTGAACGCGTGATAAGAGATTGTTTCAGATACACTTCACCGGAAGTTTCATTAATGATAAACGTTGATATGATCTCTACGCTCTGTAAAGCGCTTAACCTGTAATGTATTAATCCGTTTTCTCCTTCGTCTAAATCCGAAGCAAACACTTGAGAAATTACAGTGTTGATCGGTGTATTGTCATTGATTGTCACATTGTATGATCCCTGGGTAAACTTTGGGTAATTATCATTCACGTCATTTATGGATATACTGATAATTTGTGTGCCAACGTTCGGTGGATCTCCGCCGTCAAATGCTAACACTTGAAACTGGTAAAAGGCTACCTGTTCTCGATCTAATGTCGAAATAATTACTAAGTTAAGCTTTGATCTACCATCTGCAAACGTTTCCATTTTAGCTTCAAACGGTATTGGGACATCTGAACGTATTTCATATTTAACAACACTAAACTTTCCAGCATCCTCATCAATAGCACCATCCAAAGGAAGTGACGTATTAACAGGTGTTCCTTCGATCACATCAAAACTTTTTATTTCATCCGTGAATACTGGAGAATTGTCATTAATGTCGATCAGATGTATAAATACTTTGATATTAATGAAGTCACCTAAATCAGATTGAGCAACAACAGCAAGTCGCAGTATGCAGTTGTCATCGAAAGCACATATTGTATCTCTGTCCAAAGACTCGGTAGTTACTAAATTACTGGTTGTCTCATCTAAGCTGAATTTAGAAGCTACAGGATATCCAATAGTTAGAAGACTGAACTTCAGTTCGTTTTGACTTTGAAGATTTGCTGATTCTGCAATATTTCCGACATAAGAGTTATTTCCTTGTTCTTCCGTAACATTAAAATACACATTTTGTCCTTGTACCAGACAATAGCCAACCGCAGCGAAAATGTACAAATGTAGCAAATTTAGGTCCATGTTTGTGGATAGTAGTTGAACTAACAATATATAACAATAATAGTGAAATATCGGCGTTTTATGTTGGCATCTTCCCTTCAAAGTGTTATTTACAGTTTTCCTTTCCTCTGGATCCGGTGGTGCACCATTTAGAAGCCAGTTGTACAAAGAACTGACTGTCCTATTCGTTGTATGGGTATTGATCGTGTGTGTTTAAACTGATTTGATATAAATCCTAATAAAACATCAAATGTTTACTTAAAAGCAATAAAAGATATTTCCTTTCAGTGTATTTCATTTTTCAGTTCTTTATTGTCAAAGCTTCAGAAGGTTCACTTCATAAGTTCATAGACTCCGCCCATTATCTGCTCGTCAGCCAATCGACATCATCCAGGAATGGAAACCATTCAATTCCGTTAATTTGCCGTGTAATGATAATAATAAGTCTAATATATTGACAAAAATAGACAACCATGAACGAATATCATTTTAATTTGCATGTATTCTGTTTTTATGTTCACAGTTTGTAAAGGAAGATTTAATTGATGAGGAAAGCGAGCAGTTTAACCGTGTTTTATAGCTACCTGATCGATCAAGGTATATTTATTTGTCCTTGGAAGATTTTAAAAGATAATTATGTCAACAATATTTGCAGTGGAGATCATAAATCTACAAATTAAATAGGAAATGAACCTTGAGTGTCATTTGAGCTCCTTTCAAATTTATAAACACGAAAACAAGCGTTTTATTCTAACGCAATTAAAATCCGAATGTTGACTTTCTCGTTCTCTCGGACCCACTTTAGTTTAAGTCGTCCTTTTACAAACAGAGATATAAATTTAATACAAACAATATATGAAAAGTTTGAAAATCCGGATCTATATATCAACCAGTTTATGGTTTTACAACATCAATATTAAATCTTTATAATTTTACCCTCAAAAAGAACTGAAAGTCTGTAGAAATAATAAGTTCACATGAGATAGATCTACTTCGTCGTGTGAATATTACAGTGTTTCAGAAACTAAGAGAAATACTTTTAAGATTCAGGTCCATTTTTCCAAACTGTTGGTAGAAAGTTGCACCAAGTTATGAAAACGATATTTTGTGCATAACAAGCAAGTTAATGAATCTGTAAGATGAAGTATATTTGTTACAGTGAATTTGTAAAATTAGGGAATTTGTAAAATCACTGAAAATTCAGGGATTTTGTAAAATCACTAAATTGGTCAGTGAGTTTCTAAATTCCCTTACTAAAACCAGGGATGTTACAAAATCACTGCAAATATCAATGATTCTAGTCATATTTCGGGATTTTGTAAAATAGTTTGCAGATATAACAAACAATATGTTCAAAATGTGTACCAGATTAAGGGCCTTACTTAAGATAAAACATTAACGTTTCAATTTTTGTATTTAATATAAATGAACTTTTTAAATATTCAAATTATTTTCACATGCAATGCAATATATGGCACTGGAATCAATGTTACGTAACCAGGAGCAGATTCTCTTTTTAGTACTTCTTCAATGAAGAAAGAAAGGAAAACTTGAAAGTATAAAAACAATTCAACAGATGAAAATCTGAACATAGGTCATTTCACACTGTAAGCCACAGTTTAAGCTGTAATAATAATATCCTAGATTCACATCACCTTCTGTCCCAATTTTTTCAACCCACTCTGAAAAATGTTATTAATTTATGCCAAACTACGGTCATTTTCTTCAAAATTAACAACATTTTTACCATAATTGATAAAAAATAGGACATAAGTGGTGGATTTTACAAAAAGTTACATGAAAATCTAGGATTTTTTTAATAGCCTTATAAAATTAAATCTGTAAATATAAATCATGCAATTCCACTCTTGGGACTCAGGTTTAGGGAAATGACACAAATATTCAAATGTAATGAAATCAGAATGCATTTTGCAGTAAGTTTCATGAAATTTCATATTCTTCAAAGCTTAAATCAAAACAAGCTTTAAAGTGGGATTGCAGTGAAACTTGGTACTTAACTCATATACAGTATAAATGACACTAGACCAGTGAAATTAGTTAATCATATATTTAATCATCTACTTTATGGAGATGATTTGGTAATTATATCAGAATCACCAACTGGATTACAAAACTGTATAAACTCTCTTGGTGAATATTGCGATAAATGGAAGCTTAAGATAAACGTAAATAAAACAAAAGTTATGGTTTTTTTCTAAAACAGTAAAAAAGGTAAATAATGACTGCCTTCCTTTATTTAAACACAACAAAACAGAATTGGAAATTGTTAGCAAATATAAATACCTTGGATTAACTGTAACCAGCAATGGGCAGTTTAAATATGCCGCAGAAATCCTGGCCCAAAAAGCTAGAAAAGCCTCTTTTGGTCTTAAGGCTGCTATTCCGTCGTCAGATAATTTATCAGTACAAAAATGGTTGAAACTTTATCAATCTATGATAGCCCCCGTATTAACATACGGTTCAGAGATTTGGATAGCGGATCACGAGATCAGCTTGGAAAATTTGCAAAATTTTTCTTTTGAAAAAACACAAAATTTAATTCTGAAGCATATTTTAGGTGTGCATAATAAGACCTCCAACTTAGCTGTTCATACAGAATTAGGACCGACACCATTATGTTTCAAAGCTTTTAAACTTATGTTCAAATACTTTAAAAGACTGAAAAAAATAGAGTCATCCACAGAATATGTATATGATTTACTAAGATCTGCATCTGAGGAAGATAAAATTATGAGATCTGAAAATCATCCTTCATGGGAGAGATCTATAGAACAATTAAAAACGTTATTTAACTTAAATACTTTAGATTTCTCCCATGTTACATTTACTAAAGAAATTCACAAATATTATACAAACAAAATTATGAATCAGTTAACTCATATAAGAAGTAGTGAAACAGAAAAACTAAGATTTTATAGCAAAATTGTATCTAATTTCGAGTTGCAAAAATATTTGACATATAATATTAATAAGTATTTACGTTCTCATATAACAAAATTGAGGCTAAGTGCACATAGCCTAGCCATTGAAACTGGTAGGTATTGTAAACCAGTTATACCAGCCTGTGAAAGATTCTGTAAATTATGTAAAAATAAAGTTGAAGACGAATGTCACTTTTTAGTTGAATGTCCATTATACAATATATTAAGAGACAAATT
>MJUU01049829.1:336510-352024 GCA_002080025.1 Modiolus philippinarum
TCATGTTGTATCACTTCATATTTATCCTTATGTTTGTATTTGTAGTTCATATTGTTTCAATATCTATTTGTGTTCATAGTTTATGTCAGTTGATAGTCATAGCTGACGTCAATTTCATGTTGTATCACTTCATATTTATCCTTATGTTTGTATTTGTAGTTCATATTGTTTCAATATCTATTTGTGTTCATAGTTTATGTCAGTTGATAGTCATAGCTGACGTTATGCTTCCGCTTTTAGTATTTCATTTCACATTAGTGAATTAGAAAATTTATGTTCATATCAATATCACTGATGTTTTGTGTCAGTTCATAGTTGACGTTTCATTATGTGTTTTCAATGAATTATGATATCAGTATGGTTAGGGTAACATTCATTATTAGAATCATTCCAGAATATACAAAGGTTAGAGATTGTGTTAGCGTTAGTTACAGTTAGGATCAAGGGTTTGTAAGGTTTATTATTATATACATAAGGGTTAGGGTTATATACATAAGGGTTAGGGTTATATACATAGGGTTAAGGTGATTCTTACAACAGAAAAGTTAGGGTCAGTACGAAAATAAGTGTAGGGTTAAAGGTTAGGGTTAGAGTTAGGATAAAAAAAAGGAGAGAACTCTAATAATGAGAGAATATTAGAATAACATTCGAAAAACATAAATATAGAGTTGTCATAGCAACTTAGGGTTAGAGTTAGTTTATAGTTATATCATGGTTAAGGTTAGATAATGGTAAAGGTTATTGTTATATAATTAGAGTTAGGGTTAGTGTTATATACACTAGGGTTACTGTTATTGCATAAGGGTTACTGAAATATACATTAGGGTTAAAGTTATATACATAAGGGTTTTAGTTATATACATTAGGGTTAGGGTAACTGTTATTACATAAGGATAAAACATAAAGGTTAGGGTTTGGGATTAGGATTAAAGCTAGTGGGAACTGGTTGAATTAGGAACACCTCATTCGCATATCTAATTTGAATATTTAACTTAGGGCGAGACCCAAGCTTCAATAATGAAAGCATGTTAGAGGACCAGACCAAAACTAAGGCGACACCGACAAATCCGAAGCCATATAATATACTATTAAAACAATAGCTCCTCGACTAATCCAAAGTCCTAGAATAAAGTATTAGCTCCTGGACAAATCCGAAGCCATCGAATAATACTATTAAAACAATAGCTCCTCGACAAATCCGAAGCCATAGAATATACTATTAAAACAATAGCTCCTCGACAAATCCGAAGCCATCGAATATACTATTAAAACATTAGCTCCTCGACAAATCCAAAGCCATAGAATATACTATTAAAACAATAGCTCCTCGACAAATCCGAAGCTATCGAATAATACTATTAAAACAATTGCTCCTCGACAAATCCGAAGCCATAGAATATACTATTAGCTCCTCGACAAATCCGAAGCCATGGAATATTAGTACATAGACACTTGAATAGGCGAGACCAAGGCTAAAGGCGAGACACATATGGCGAGGCCAAAGGTCAATGACATACTAAAGTACATCAGCTCCTCGACAAATACAAAGGCATCAATATAGTATTAATACAGTGTCTCCTCGACCGCTCCTCGACCAGCTCCTCGACAAATCCGAACCCAACGGTGCATATATACTACTCATGACATCCGCCAATCAATATGCAAAATGTCCGGCTATTCAAAAGAGTTGCATGGAAATCGGCATCGATGTCCCCCTTCCAATCACAGTCAACCGTGGTCAATGAAAAGGGACCGTGGATATCCGTGATGTATGTTGTTTTCGGGAGTTGACTTTCATTTAACAGAAGACCGGATAATGTCCGACTATTTAATAGAGTTGCTTAGAAATCCGCATCAGTGTAAAAGTATGTCTCCCAATGATAAGGTCAGTGGTATCTCGGACCGAATGTGTATTCTATAATACTATAGTTAGTGAGAAAAAAGAAGAATCCAAGGACAATGGCAACATCGGAAACGCCAAGAAACAAAGACATTACAAAAACACGACACAGAAAAGAAAACAAATTGAGACGTACATACACAGATGATTAATGATGAAGAACACGGAGCCAATTCAAAACCATGGGTTAGATCAGGTGCACTAGTATAATAATCATGCATCTCCTATTTCTTATAAGATATCCAAAATGTTGAACATGATGATTCCGGTAGTAAATGAAAAAAAAAAACTTAAGTTGTTTAAAGGAAAGATCTGCTTTTATCTGGGAAACAGATATCACATGTGCGGTCGCAGCATCGACGAGTCCATGGAAGCCGCCGTCGCCACCGATAGGAAATACTTTCAGTTTTTATCGTTACAGGACTATACCTAAACCAGAGTTTATTTTCGTACCCCAGACAATTGCCACTTTTCAAAAATTAATGAATTGAAAAGGGCCCAAACATATTTAATTAATGAAATAAATAAATATTAATTGATGTGGAATACTTTAACAATTTATTTAGTTGTTGACTTGGGGAACCAAATAAATAGTATGAAATTATAATAAGGCCAGTATTTGGAGTGTTATAGAGGGGTGAAAAGTGTGGTATAACCTAGCTTGGACCTCAACGGTGTCACACAGGTAGAATTTTGATGTCCTGTACTTTTGTTTGATGTTTGTGGTTTTAACAGAGATCTGGACGTGTTACTTCTTCATGTATTAATTTATCCTACATATTCCTTCAGTCTTTTGTAAACTACATATTGTTTGTTAATTGATTATGATATGTTATATGTTATTGATATTGTAAAAACATAGCCATCTGTAATAATATATTGATTGACACTGCTATTCGTTTCTTTCGTTATATTTTGAAACTCGATCTACAGCTGGTGTTGTGTGCACGAACATTTTTTTTTAGAAATCGAATAATGGTTGAATCATTTTGTAGAATCCAAAATACCCCCAAGAGGCTGTAGGTCATTTTAGTCAAGGTATATATCTTGTATATATATATTTTAAAAAATACATGATACCAACAAATGTTCAAATTTGTTCAATCAATTTTCGCAAAATTAAATCCAATTATCTTTTTACGTGTTAAATTAGTCAGAGAGAATGAATTCAAAGCTATAGTAGCACGCAAACTTAATTTCTTAACGAGATTTTAGTATGTGATAAATTTTGATTAAACGACCTTTCGCTGGAATAAAGGGTTTTTGGTACAATCATTGATGTTTAGTTTGATAAAATGGTAGTTTTCTAGTGTTAGAACTGACAACGACATGTCACTAGATTTATCACCAAATTTAAAAAGATTTTATTATCACAAAATAAATACGGGATGTTTTTATTTTGGTTATTACTTGCAAAATATAAACCTTGAACATTTATTTCTATAAATGTATAAATTAAAAACTTCATCCCTTTGAAATTAAAAATTATGAATATTGTGTATTTTCCGTGAAACAGGAAATAGAAATAAGTAATATTCCATGTGTGTGTGTGTGTGTTTGTGTGTTTAAAACTTAATGCATGATAGCTTGGAAATTTTGTCGTATAGATTTAATGCCATGTTTTATGGAATTAAAATACGACGTCAAAAGGGAATAAGTATGGTTGATACTGAGGATTTGCATGCATGGTAGTTATGATGCTATATAACTTAAGCTTAACGGTTTTGGGGTCAGTTCATACAAGAAAACATTTAAAAGAAGTGTGTTTGTCACAAAACTTATCTCCCATGCAACCACTAAAATAAAAATTTGCTGATGCTGATTTTGCGTCGTTGGCCATGTTTGTGTCTCCTCCGACTAGCGTGCACTTTCTTTGAAGGATCTCCAAAACATCATTCCTGTAAACTTTGGTTGAATTTACTCTAGTTATTGCAGAGGAACTGCTCAAAATATGATTTTCCCACGGGGTCCAATAATAAACTATTTTCATTGCTGGCGGCCATGCTTTTTGTCAGATCTGAATGAAATTTGTAAAGGACCTTCCATGTATCATTCCAATATTCAGTTAATAGTTGCAGAGCAGATGATAAAAATAATAAATTTTCCCTTAAGGTCCAATTATAAACTACATGTATGTCCGATGCCGGCGGCCATGTTTTTGTTAGGTCTTGATTAAATGAGCAATTTTGGTAGGGACCTTCAAAATATAATTCCTGAAAAGTTTGATCAAATTTGCTACAGTAGTTTCCGAGATGATAAAAATTTTATTTTCCATTAGGGTCCTATTTTATACTATGTTCCACACTGGCGACCAGGATTTTACTTTTCAGATCCGACTGAAAAAAGCAATCTTTTTAAAGTTCATTCCATATTTATTCCCATGCAGTTAAGTTATATTTACTTCAATAGTATCAGAGAAAACAAAAGGTTCTCAAGAGCCTGTATCGATCACCTGGGTCATGGCTGACATAATAAGTCAAAATAATCACAACGTTTAAGGTTCTCATTTTCAAATTTGTTTATTGACTGTTTAAGGGTCTCATTTTGAAGTTTGCTGATGTTATATGATCCAAAATTAAACTATGTTCCCCACTGGCAGCTATTTTTGATGGGGCGTAGACCGACTGTCACCTTTCTTGAAGATGATTGTGCCTCACTTTAGGTGAGCTAATGATGAAAATGACTTTACCATTGGGTCGAATGTTAAATCTAAGTTCTGGGCTGGCGGTCATGTTTAAAAAAATTGTCGGATCGGAACGAAATGAGCAATTTTTTCCATACACCATTCATGTAAAGTTTTGTTGAATTTACTTCAGTTGTTTCAGAGTAGATAATGAAAATGTCAAAAACTAATGGACGGACGACGGACGATGGGCGCTAAGTGACGGCAATAACTCACAAGCCCTTAGGGCCAGATGAACTGAAAAGAACTATGACAAAGATTTTCATAGAACTAAATTCAATATCAGGCATAATGTTTCCCGAATTAATGTTATCATTTTTTCCATTTAATTGTGGTCAAAAATCCAGTGAGGACTGGTTTTCGACCCGGCCGAAAACAACAAAATTTACAAAATTTTTAATTTTCTAACGTCATCTCCTTTGGCGAAATTGTAGACGCCATGAATTTCAGAGTATGTAGATCTTGATATACTGAACATTCTTGCAATTTACACTTCACCCCTATCTGTTACAGTTTTTGAAATAAAAAAATAAAAAATGCATAAATTTTGAAAATTTTACGGGAAAAGGGCTGTAACTCTGAGACGGAATTTCCGATTTTCTTCAAAATTGCAGGGTAGATAGATCTCGTCATTCTGAACAATTTTACTCTGTCAGATTTTTGATATCTGAAATGATTTTTGAGTTATTTGCCAAAAACAGCAATTTACCCCCTATGTTCTATTTTAGTAACAGCGGCTATGTTGTTTGGTCCTGGGACTAACCGAACACATTTTTTAAACTACATACCCTGGTGATGACCTAGGACAAGTTTGGATTAAATTGGCCTAGTGGTTTCAGAGGAGAAGATTTTTGAAAAAAAGTTTACGACGGACGGATGGACGACGGACACTTAGTGATGGCAAAAGCTCACCCTGGCATAGCCAGGTGAGCTAATGATGAAAATGACTTTACCATTGGGTCGAATGTTAAATCTAAGTTCTGAGCTGGCGGTCATGTTTAAAAGAATTGTCGGATCGGAACGAAATGAGCAATTTTGAAGAGTATTTTCCATACACCATTCATGTAAAGTTTTGTTGAATTTACTTCAGTTGTTTCAGAGTAGATAATGAAAATGTCAAAAACTAATGGACGGACGGACGATGGGCGCTAAGTGACGGCAATAACTCACAAGCCCTTAGGGCCAGATGAACTGAAAAGAACTATGACAAAGATTTTCATAGAACTAAATTCAATATCAGGCATAATGTTTCCCGAATTAATGTTATCATTTTTTCCATTTAATTGTGGTCAACAATCCAGTGAGGACTGGTTTTCGACCCGGCCGAAAACAACAAAATTTACAATTTTTTTAATTTTCTAACGTCATCTCCTTTGGCGAAATTGTAAACGCCATGAATCTTGATATACTGAACATTCTTGCAATTTACACTTCACCCCTATCTGTTACAGTTTTTGAAATAAAAAAATAAAAAATGCATAAATTTTGAAAATTTTACGGGAAAAGGGCTGTAACTCTGAGACGGAATTTCCGATTTTCTTCAAAATTGCAGGGTAGATAGATCTCGTCATTCTGAACAATTTTACTCTGTCAGATTTTTGATATCTGAAATGATTTTTGAGTTATTTGCCAAAAACAGCAATTTACCCCCTATGTTCTATTTTAGTAACAGCGGCTATGTTGTTTGGTCCTGGGACTAACCGAACACATTTTTTAAACTACATACCCTGGTGATGACCTAGGTTTTGGATTAAATTGGCCTAGTGGTTTCAGGGGAGAAGATTTTTCAAAAAAAGTTTACGACGGACGGACGGACGACGGACACTTAGTGATGGCAAAAGCTCACCCTGGCATAGCCAGGTGAGCTAATGATGAAAATGACTTTACCATTGGGTCGAATGTTAAATCTAAGTTCTGAGCTGGCGGTCATGTTTAAAAGAATTGTCGGATCGGAACGAAATGAGCAATATTGAAAAGTATTTTCCATACACCATTCATGTAAAGTTTTGTTGAATTTACTTCAGTTGTTTCAGAGTAGATAATGAAAATGTCAAAAACTAATGGACGGACGGACGATGGGCGCTAAGTGACGGCAATAACTCACAAGCCCTTAGGGCCAGATGAACTGAAAAGAACTATGACAAAGATTTTCATAGAACTAAATTCAATATCAGGCATAATGTTTCCCGAATTAATGTTATCATTGTTTTCCATTTAATTGTGGTCAACAATCCAGTGAGGACTGGTTTTTGACCCGGCCGAAAACAACAAAATTTAAAAAAATTTAAATTTTCTAACGGCATCTCCTTTGGCGAAATTGTAGACGCCATGAAATGTAATATCACTCGTATGCAGGCGCTTGAGGATCGATCGGATCTGTCTAAACGTTTTTATGAAACGCTCAGCACGTGGATGAGTATAAATCTACTAAAACTTTAATTATATTTTCACCTTATTAACAGCATTCGAAAACATTTTCACATTTTCAACTCACTTTTGACGGAACTGCATTGACTGACGCTTCCTTTGCAAAGATTATGGTTGTTTCTTTGACAAAACAATCAAGCTAATGCTACGTAACATCGGCCGAATAAGAAAACTTATTACGGATGATGCATGCAGGACACTCGTATGTTCGCTGGTGACATCACGGTCTGACTACGGGAATGTCCTACATGCATTAACAATTTTCGTCACGGCATAGCAAAACTCCAGCGTGTACAAAATGCGGCAGCAATACCTATAACACTAACAGGAAAATACGAGTCTATATCACCTGTAATCATCAAATTGCATTAACTTGTTCAATAATATAGACCCGTCAGAGCGTTGAGATGTTGCGACGAGTGCAGAACGATTCACCAAACGATATGGTGATAGACGCTTCAATAAAGCCGCAGCGACACTAAATGGAACACTTTGCCACTATTATTTCGGACGTTTTTAAGAGGAACTTTAAAACTCGTCTATTCCAAACTTGTTTTAATGACTACTTGTAAGATTTAAGTGACATACTAATTGTTTTACTGCCTATATTGCGTACTCTACTGACCTCCTTACTTTCGTACTAGACTTTAGTATATAATAGTATTAGTTTGATTTTTGATTTGATGATTTTGCAAATTTTTACTTTCTAGTCCATTTCAATTTTTTTTTCATTTGAAACTTTCATTTTTTACTTTTTTTAACTCGATATACTTACTTTATTTTGAACAATTCTTTTTATGTCCTACCAGACGTAGTCGGGACGACATGGTTATTTTTTCCGTTTTTTTTTATTATTATGTCGCCCTAGACGTAATAGGGACGACATATTGTTATTTTTCTGTTTCTTTATTTTATTTTTATCATTATTATTGTTATTCCAAAGATTCTTGTCCGGACTATTATATGAAAACGGTTTTGTATAAGGGAATGAAACTTGGCAGGTAGTAAGATCACCACAGTAAGAAGTGCAGGCTACGATTTTTTTGTTTTTTTCAATATGTCCGCCATAATATGTCAAAATATGTCAAGATTTTGACGCTGCAAACAAGATGGAATCATCGAATTTGCTGTCAGGGGCGACATCAGCTATTGCTTGCAATTGCAAATCTAGTTTTTTTTTTTCTTCACCTCCTATTGCCCTGATATATCGCAAGTAGTTAACTATGGGGAAAAGTCGTAGGTTTTCAAAAATCGTTTTTTGAAAACCTACGGCTTTTCCCCATAGTTAACTACTATCTACGGGACTAACGAAAATAAGCNTATCGCAATGATGCCGTGACAAAAATTATTCATATTTGGTACAAAGTTGGATCACTATCCGAAGGGGTGTGTGCAAGGAAAGTTGCTTTTCAAAATAGCTGTAATTTCCAAGATGGCTATAAAAATACGAAAAGTTCGAAATTCGACGAATTTCAACGAATATAGATATTTTCTCAATTATGTTTCTAAAGAATTCAATCATTAGGTGGCACAAAGTTGGATTACTATCTGGAGGGGTGCATGGAAGGATTTTTTTAACAATGGCGGAAGGATTTTTTTTTACAATGGCGGCCATTTCCAAGATTGCTGCCGAAATAGGTAAAAAATTCAACTTTGTCCTATTTCAATGAAAATTGAATTCAGTGTAGATTTTGCTTGAATCATCAAATTGGCCGTCAGTGGCGACATCAGCTATTTCTTGCAATTGAAAATCTAGTTTTGGTCTTGTAATTTCTTTTTTATTTTTATGATAAGCACTATTAATTCATATATAGATTATTTATTTTGCAAAGTTTTAAATATGTTTAAGGTTTTTAATCTTTTATTTTATGATCAGTTAGTACGTTGTTTGTTTAGCGCTTAATGAACCTGGTCTGTCTCTGTGGAAAAAAAATTATAACCAAGTAGGAGCATTGTATTTTGTTTCATTCATAAAAGGACCATTATTTTGTAAAACATTTGTTCTCTGTCTTTGAGTTTATGGTCTTCCAAACGTTTAGATTTTAAGTGCAGTTATGCAATTTTCTTCACAGGAAAAGAGGTATAAGAGAGATAACTCTAATTTAAAAACTCATCCAGAAAAAAATATCGCCCACCTGACTAAATGTAAGTGTTTGTATGTTCTGCGGTGGCGGCCATTTTTTTTTTGCCTTATTTGAATGACATGAGCAATTTTTGTAAATGCCCTACGCTATGTCATTCCAGTACTGTTAAGTTGATTAGCTTCAATAGTTTCAGACCCGATGATAAATAGGATGTTTTCCCCACGGGGGGTCACTTCCTGTGTAGAGGTATATACAGACGTGCCACTGGAATGGGCCTGTTTTTTGCAGTTGTCAACTATATGAATGGGTAGTAATTTTTGACATCATGTATATAAATGGGTCGTAAATTAACCCCAAATGACCAGACTCTCTACTGGTTGCTGTATAATCAATTAAATATTTATCATTATTTGATCTGTTGTGAAATTAATGGTTTTCTGATTCCAATTACACATTTTTACTATACAGTTGGGTTGCTTATTTTTGATATTTACTATATGAATGGGTCAATATTTTGTTTGGGGAACTATATGAAAGGGGGTATTTTCAAAATGCCAGCGGCAGGCCTGTTCCCAATTCCACCTGAAGTGACCCCCCCTTTGTGGTTTTCCCATTGAGTCCAGTGTTAAACAATGTTCCGCGTTGGGGTCATGTTTTTTGTTTGTATCGGAAAGAAATGTTTAATCTTTGTATAGAACTTCCATCTATCATTCCTGTAATTTTTGTTGAATTTGCTTCAGTGGTTTAAGGGGAATTTATGAAAACAAAAGTTTCTCAAGAGCCAGATGTATCGCTCACCTGGGTCCTTATGCAGCACAATATTCCCCGCTCGCGGCCATCTTTGATGATGTATAAACATAAAAATCTGAAACTTTGAAAAAATATTTCCCAATGACTTTGTTATAAAATCTTATTAAAAGCAGTTTCAGAGAAGATTTTTGAATGCAATTTCCATATGATCCTAAAGTAGATTTCACGGAGCTGAATCTAGCATTTCAAAGAATTCCAAAAACTACTTGTTGAGTACATAGTATGACTTGTATGAAGTAAAATTTGAATGATGTTTCGACAACTTCTGTATATTTCGGATTATTCATAGTGCTGTCCATTGTTGACCCAGTCATGTGGAAAAACGAGTTATTATTTCTCCATTATAATCATTTTTGGTCCGAAGAAGTAGATATTTTTATTAAATGTGAAATTTTATACTAGTATCTGATTTTATAGGAAAATGCCTTCATAAACATAATACAAAACAAATCATGTACCTACTATTACTCACAGATACTCACAGATCTTCCTATGACTTTAGGAATCTTCCGTATCCTCTACTGTCATCTCTTGTTCAATTTCACTACTTAATATGTGGTCTTGTCCGGTTGGGGTTAACTTAATGTGTTCTTTATAATTGTAGTACAGTTGTTGATCTTTCCACAGTCTGTCCAGTCTCGCTTCGAATGTTTGTATTGTTTTAGCTGTCACAACTGAAGATGGTAAATTGTTCCAAATGTCAACAGAGCGATATACAAATGAATATTTCCTGATGTTCAATCTAGGACGAATTTTATATATCTTGTAATTATGGCCCCTGGTGGATGATTCACCTTTGAACTGCATAAAATCGGCACCATTTAATTTGGATACCTGTCAGAACTAACTTTGGTCCAAAAACGCCGATTTCCACATATGAGCACAAAACAAACGGTAACATGTAAAAAACTAATTGTA
The DNA here is from genome assembly GCA_002080025.1 of Modiolus philippinarum. Lineage (NCBI taxonomy): Eukaryota > Metazoa > Mollusca > Bivalvia > Mytilida > Modiolidae > Modiolus > Modiolus philippinarum. The sequence continues at coordinate 347,333 of MJUU01049829.1, forward strand.
AGATGATGATTTTGCCAGTCACTGAAGTTCATGTCAGTTCTAGTCAAATTTTGTGTTTTGTGGTCAAACAATCAAAGGAAAGTAACTCCTACACCGGACAAACAAACACTCAACATTCATATTTGTTTTAAAGTACGGTCTTCGTGCTTAGCCAGTCTGGAGAAAGTAATTCCCTACACCACAATATTTATGATATTCTGCAGTAAGTTGGAATATTTTCAAATTTTTAGTACTTCCTTAGTCACTGAAAAGACAGTTCAAGTTAGTACAGTTGTTTATTTTTTTACTTGAAACAAGTAGCACTTTAAATAGAAAAAAAGAAGGGAAACGGGGATTGTGTCAAAGAGACAACGACCAAAAGGGGGGTAATAACAACTCAAAGCCACCATAAGATCTTCAATGAACGGTGAGAAAACCCCACACCCAACGGTAGGTCGGAGTCGGCCCCTGAATAAAGAGTAATCAAGTTCAGCGAAATAAACATCATCCTAGACTCCTATAGACATAAAGTAAACTAACTAGAAAAAAGACAAGACACACAAAGGCTTGATAAAATTCCTGACTTAGGACAGGCGCAAACCTGCTGCGGCGGGGTTAAAAAAACTAGTTTTATTGGGCCCAAACCTTCCCCCTACAAGCATGGTAAGCGCTATTTTGGATTGGGTTTTGAATTATGTTGCTGACAAACGTCTGCTAAATGTTTAACTTTCATGTTTTTTTTTATTTTACAATGCTTTAGTTTTTGGTTGGTTTTCAAAAGCAGGGAACCATTCTGTCCCCTTGGGATTTTTAAAAAAATTTACCCCCTTTTGGGTTTTGCTAAATTCATTCTGTTGATTGCAGAACTGGCAAATGGTCTATTGCCGTATGCATAGCTAAATTCAATTTTAAATGAGGCATTTTGTTAATATTATTATAGTGTTAAGAAGATGCAAAAAAAGTGAGAGACCCAGCTAGGTGAAACGTACTTTAGGTTAATCTATGTTCCCCACTGTCAGATATCTAACAAACTTTGCAGCGGGTCACCTAAGTTTCGCTGCTGGCACCGCTTTTGGATGACTGATCAGCATCAAAGAAACAACAATTGGTCAGCACCTAAACTTCTCCAGAAGAAGATGTTTGTATGCATTTCCCCATAGAGTATAATGTTAAATTAAGTTTCGCAACTGGCGGCCATGTTGGATGAGGGATCGGCACCAAAGTAACAATACTTCGTCAGCAACTCACAAGTATCACTCATGCCATGTTTACTTTATATCCATTCAGTGGTTCTCAAGAAGGAAGTGATATAAAAAATGACCATGGACGCGAAGTGATGGCAAAAGCTCACTCTGGCATAGCCAGGTTAGCTAATGATGTTTTCCCAGTGAATTCAATGTTACATTAAGTTCCCCGCTGGTGGCTTTATTTTTTTGGCTAATCGGAACGAAGTAGGCGATCTTTTTACATTACCTTCCATACTTCATTCCTGTTAAGTTGGGTTGCTTCAGTGGATTAAGAGGAGTGATGAAAATGATGTTTTTTTCGATGGGGTTCAATATTAGATACAAGTCCACTCTGGTGGCCATTTTTTTCGGGAGATCGAAACGAAATGAGCAATCTTGGTAAAATACCTTCCATACATCATTACTGTCAAGTTTGGTTGAATTTCCATCAGTAGTTTCAAAGCTGACGATAAGAAAGTTGTTTCTCGTAAGGTCCGCTGATAAATGTAAGTTCTGCGCTGGTGGCCATGTTTTTGTCGGATCGGAACGAAAAGAGCGAACTTTGTACAGGACATTTCATACATCATTCCGTTAAGGTTTGGTTGAATTTGCTTCAGTGGTTACAGCAGAGATGATGAAAATATGTTTTCCTCATAGGGTCCAGCGATAAAATAAGATCCATGCTCTTAGTCATGTTTTTGTCGGATCGGAAAGAAATGAGCAATCTTTGTTTATGACCAATCTTACATCAATCTTGTAAAGTTTGGCTGAATTGGCCTCATTGGTTTCAGAAGAGATGATGGAAATGATTATGTCAAATAGGGTCCAATGTTGGTGGCCTTTTTGTGGGATCAGAACGAAATGAGCAATCTTGGTAAGGACCTTCCATACATCATGCCTCTCAAGTCAAATTAATCAAGTGTATTAAATTAGAATTGTAATTATTCTGCTCCTTTTGGGTGTCGTGATTTTACAAATAAAAGTTTTTGTTGTTGTTGTTGGTTGAATTTGATTCAGTGGTTTCAGAGCAGATGATGAAAAAATTTCTTTACCATAGGGTTCAATGTTAAATATCAATTCCACGCCGACAGCCATGTTTTTTATCCGATCAGAACGAAATGGGCAATCTTTGTACAGAACCTTCCATATATCATTCCTGTAATGATTGGTTGAATTTGCTTCAGTGATTTTAGAGATTATCCTTAGGGTCCAATGTTAAACTATGTTCGGCGCTGGAGTCAATAATTTTTTTATTGGATCGAAACGAAATGAGCAATCTTTCTAAAAGACCTTTCATGCATCATTCAACTAAAGTTTGAATGAATTTGCTTCAGTGGTTTCATAGAATAAAATGAAATTCTATTTACACCTTTCCTGCAGGGGACCACTAAAGTACTACTGTTGCAAAATTTGTTGCAATCTGGTTCAGATTGTCTTCAGTAGTTTTAAGTAGTGAAAGCTTACACTAGACAGACGAATGAGTGATGCAAAATGATGGCAAAAGCTCACCCTGGTATAGCCACGGGATCTAAGACATAACTAGAGGTTCTCAAGAGTTTGTAGCTCATCTGGTCCTACGCTGGCATACACAGTGCAAATAAGCTCAATGATAAAGGGTCTCATTTTCTAGTATAATAAAAGACCTCAATGTAATATGACCCAATATGTCAGAGATTATCTTTGTATGCATTTCCCATAAGGTCCTTTGTTAAAGTATGCTTCCCATTAGCATGCAACAATCTTTCATCTAATACGAACTAACTGGATACATTTTTTCAAGTTGGGCCATCAATGGACCATTGTGACCAAGTTTGGGTTCAATAGGAAAGGTAATTTCAGTGGAGATCTTTTAATGTGTTTTAACATAGGGTCAAATGTTAAACTAAGTTCCAAGCTTGACGTCTTGCAAGACACAGACAACTGATGAAGTTGTAACTAAGTTAGGTTCCAATTAGCCAAGTAGTTTCAGAAAAGACGATCTTTGAATGTGTTTTTTCATAGGGTCCAATGATAAAGTAAGTTCCCCGCTGGCAGCCATCTTGGATTACAGACTTGTCAGTCAATTTTTTTAAATAAGACTACCCAAGGGCTACTATTACCGACATTGATTCAAATTAACCAAGTAGTTTCAGATAGGAAGGTTTTTGAATGCATTTTCCCATACAGTTAAATGTTAAACTATGTTCACCGCTGGCAGCAATCTCGGATCTTATGGGGACTTGCTAGCTCATATCCATAAAGGACAGTTGTGGCCAAGTATGGTTTCAATTGGCCAAGTAGTCTCAGAGGAGTAGATCTTTGAATGTGTTCTCACAAGTTCATGGCCAATGTTTAACTGTTCCCCGCTGGCTGCCATCTTGGATCTGATGGGGATTTGCAGGACACATTATTTAAAGGGTACCAACTAAGGACCATTGTGACCAAGTATGTTTCCAATTGGTCTAGTAGTCACAGAGGAGAAGATATTTGAGTGTGTTCTCCCGTAGGGGCCAATGTTAAACTATGTTCCCCGCTGGCTGCCATCTTGGATCTGATGTTGAAGTAAGTTCCCCGCTAGCAGCCATCTAGGATTACAGACTTGTGTGACATATTTTTAGATAAGACTACCCAAGGACTACTATGACCAAGATTGATTCAAACTAACCAAGTACTTTCAGAAGGGACGGTTTTGAATGTGTTTTCCGATACAGTAAATTTTAATCAATGTTCCCCGCTGGTAGCCATCTTGGATCTGATGGGAACTTGCTAGCTCATACCAATAAAGGACAGTTGTGACCAAGTATGGTTTCAATTGGCCAAGTAGTCTCAGAGGAGTAGATCTTTGAATGTGTTCTCACATGTTCATGGCCAATGTTTAACTATGTTTCCCACTGGCGGCCATCTTGGATCTGATGGGGATTTGCAGGGCACATTTTTTAAAGTGTACCAACTAAGGACCATTGTGACCAAGTATGGTTCCAACTGATCTAGTAGTCTCAGAGGAGAAGATCTTAGACTGTGTTTTCCCATAGGGCCAATGTTAAACTATGTGTTTTCCCATAGGGCCAATGTTAAACTATGTTCACCGCTGGCTGCATTCTTGGATCTAATGGGGACTTGCCAGACACATTTTCCAAAGGGGACCAACTTAGGACAACTGACGGACAGACACCAACAGATGCCAAGTGAAGGCAATAGATCACATGACCTTTTAAGCCAGATGAGCTAAAAAGAAACATAAAAAAGTTTTGCATTATAGATTTTATATTAAAATTTACATATTTCACTCAATAAATAGTGCAACTCATTAACAACTGTACAAACAATAATAACAAAACAATATAATCTGACATTCTGATTAATTATCATGCCATACAAGAGTTGTCTAAACTAACACAAGGGCCAAAACTCTCTTGAAGATGTGTGTAGCCTACTTGTAATGCCAAACAAGAAATAAAACAAATACAAATTGTAGACAATAAAGCATGAAAAAGATTAATAACACCAA
>MJUU01049829.1:352203-368539 GCA_002080025.1 Modiolus philippinarum
TAAGCGTTACCACTCTGATTGTGTGCTTGTAGACATCTGTATAAAATTCAAGAAATGCTGCCCTTATTTTGGAAGAATAGAAAAATCATTATCGTGAGGCCGAAATCATCAACAGGTTAAAAGACTGATTGTAATGTTTTTAATTTTAGGTGGAATTTTGAGAGAAAATTCAATAAATTGCACTTTTTGTGACTTGAAAAAAGAAAGATTTCATTAGAAGGAAAATAACCTATACTAAGTCTCCTTAAAAAAGATAATGGAGACAATCAAACCCCAACCTGCTCTAATAATTTTGTCGAATGTAATACTACAGGAATAATTCCCGTTCTTACATTCTCAACCTCAGTTCTCCACACGTTTCTATGGATCTCATTTTATATCATGAACACAACCTTAATAAAGTTAAATGAGATTTAAATTTCTAACGTAAATTTTTTTTTTGCATTAAATGTACTTTATGTTTTAAGCAACATTTTGTTTTTCGGTATTTACTTATTTGATGTTTAGCAACCATGTCTTATGTATTCAAGCGATTGTGTGATCTGAACTAAATGAAAGAAAAACTTCATCAACCGACAGGCAATCAACTTTGGTTTATAAGCGATTTGTTGTTGTTGTTTTTTTCCGCAAAACTCAAAGGAAAGACAAAATTGAAAAGGTAGGTCGAAGCGAATCTGGTCAGACATGGTTTTAAATTCTATCGGTAAGTAACTGTATCGTGAAAAACTATAGCGAAATCTACATGTATCGCAATTCGCGGAAAAAATTGTAAGTCGACGTGAAAAGAGGGTGGTTGAAACTGTACTAAATTAACTGCACTCATAAAAAAAAATTACTAAGTAATTTCGTATTACTTATTTCAAGTAATAGAAATACTTAAAATTACTTGAGCAATTACTGATAATTACTTACTAATTACTGACAATTACTTACAATTTCTTAGTAATTACTTACTATTTCTTAGTGATTACTTAGTAATTACTTATTACATGCGAATTATAATTGTAGAACAACTATGGCAGGAAGAAGGTCAAACAGCGTAGACAGTGGTCTTCAAAGTAGCTGTGCTGTGGTTGGTAGTAAAGATGACACTAATTTGAAGGAAGTGTTTTCGGCATCTTCCAACAGTAATTCAGATATGTCTCAACATGGCCGACAGGAAATGCTTCATTCTAATACAATGCCTTCGAGCCAGAGGCCGAGAAGCGCAGAAAAAGCGACAAACAGACGGAGTTTTCATGAAGCCAACCAAACGGGGTTTGGACATCCAAAAGAAGATTCGGACAGTGATCGAGGAATTGTACCGGATATGACGAGGTTGCTGATAGGAAAGGGTCGTCGTGGCAAAAGTGGCTCACCAAGTACGCCAACTTATTCAATACACATCAATACTTTGTATGTGTACCAAAATCCAACTGTCGAGAATCCAATGTATCAACAACTCCCAGTTGACAGGCATGAGGAGAAACCCCCATCACCATGTCCACAGCCACAGGGATATCAGTATGTTTGGCCGTCAACTAGTCCAAGTAAGGTTAAAATTTATCCATTTATCATTAATGATTTATTTTTTGTATTTCTCTAATTTCTGGCAAATTTAAATATTTCCTTTGTGATATTTTAAAATGATAAGTTACTTGCTTATAGATTGTTCTGAGATGCTGATTTGCCAATGGTGTAAATGTCTCTGGTCAAGCTGACCAAATGATGATGAAATTAACACCTGAATTATTCTTCCACAAATTGGTTTTTGCATTTAAACGACTAAAATTACTAAATCTATTAGTTATATGACATATTCATTTATAATATTTCACTCAACGTCCCATTTCAATGAATGGCGCAATGATACTGTGACACAGCTACGATGGTAGCACCAACATATTTTTTAAAATGAAGGAATATTGTCCGCCCCGGTCTTTTTCGTTTTTTATTTATTCTCGCCAGAATAATTTGTGTGTAATTTAGCTGTTATAACATTTTCAACAAATTTTTAAAATTCAAAGTACAATAACAACTTTTATTTTGGTGATGTTGTCTTTGCATTAAATGCATCAAACATATATGAATTACATTCTCGAGCAAGCTACACATTCAGTATGTTTCCTTAATATGACTGATGATGTAAACGCCCATCTTATTTGCATATTTAGAAGAAGGGAGATAATTTCCTACAATCACATTTTAGACTGTTGTTATTTACATTTGAAGAGGTAATACTTGCCAATATGCTGACTGCATTGTGTATCTAAAATTTATGTCAATGCATCGCATAGGTTGTTTATAAGACCACGTCTACCTTAGATCATCTTATAACTTCGTCATTCTTAGTTCGTGTTAACTCCATCCAGTTGTTTTATATTACACAGGTAAACCCGCAAATATTAGGCAATTTAACTTTCTAGGTCCATGTATCTTTTTAGTTGCTGGATCCCTATATTATTTGTTCTTCATTTCTGTATAATTATTCAGGTGTGTCTTATAATAATCATGAGATGCTTATATTGCCGGTACACCTGAGGCTTGTTTAGAGGGGGGTACCAATATCACATATCCCAGTAAGTCTGGACTAAAATATCCCTTTGAAAATTAAAGATATCCCATGAATTATTGAAATATCCCCTTTCAACGAGTCAAAATATCCCATATCCCAGTACTTTTTGCCTAAAATATCCCATATCCCATTAACAAAAGTGGTAAATATCCCGTATCCCAATATACCCTAAACAAGCCTCACACCTGGTCTCACCCATGGCTGTTGAGTCCGTGTTGTTAATTTTATGTGTGTTCCTGTCGATGATCTTACCCATGGGTTTTGTTTTTTGTTTTTATTCATCCTTATGTGGGTCCCAATTTTTCTTTTTCCGTGCCGTACTTGTGTAATATTTAGGTTTTTTATGTTTCCGATGTTGTCATTGTGATTGTCTTACAGTTAGGAACACAAAGAGTTGAATTTTCATTGTTTGCCCCAAAGAGTTGAATTTTCATTGTTTGAATGTCATTTTTGCATTTTTTGTGAAAAAGTTATTTTTTTTGAGAAATCGAAATTCTTTCATTTTTTGTTAACATGATTACAGAAACAATGTGTAGAAGTTTCAACGTGTTCTAACAAGTATTTTAAGATATATTTGCTTATAAAGAAAAACATGTTAGTGGTGCGTTTCTTTTGATGTTCAGTATACTAGTATATTAAATTAAAAGTATAACGTCAAACAGTAAACACCAAAATTGCATTTTTCAGGTGAAACAAAACAGCCTCAGCAACATTTTGACAGTACTTATGTTGGGAGAAGTAGACCAACATCACTTAGCTTAAGATCGGTATGTTCATGCTTGTTTAATGAATATTTTGGTCCCGACTTGAAATATCAAGGCTGTCATTCGGTTACGCCGATAAAAATGATCGTGAGGGATTTGTAACGGCGGTTAAGTCTTGAGACCGGATCGTGAGGGATTTGGCGACACCATCGTGAGGGATTAAATTGACAATTATTTTGAAAAAACTTGATATTTTAAAAAAGGAGAGAACTTACTGGGATAAAGAAATGTGTCTGTCAAAATGATTATTATCAGACTATCGCTTAGGACCAAAAAATATATAAAAGGTACAACATGCTGCTCAGAATTACAAAAGGCGATGTTGAACCCTACTGACTTTTTGAAGATTCGAAGCACATTTTTTGCTCTTTTTGGAAAAATGCCTTTGCCCAGTGTTCAAATTTCTGCTACAACCTATATTCTTTATATAATGCTTACTAATGATGGGTTTGCTTTTTGTACTAGGTAAACGATTAATACAAAAAATATGATGTTGTGCACTTTTATCCAAAAATGATCGTGAGGGATGAGGTGACGAAATTTATGATCGTGAAGGATTAAGCTTAACCATGATTGTAAGAAAAGAAATGTGTTTTTTTTTCTCCTACATTCATTTTTTTATATGTGCATGTCTATTTATCTTTACTGTGCCTTGCTCATGTTATGACTTTGTTTCTTTGTTTTTCCAATGTTGCCATTGTCCTTGGATTGTTCCTTCAAGACTGACAGTTCGGTTCTCACTTACTTTATTTAGCAATATTACGATGATATCAAACGCACATTAAACAATGGCAAGATGCTAATTTTAAGTATTTTCAAAAGTGCAGTAGTGTTTATTATTGCATTATTAGGGCCCCGCATCGAGATACGGGTGCCCTATAGTTTTCACTTTGTCTGTCCGTCCGTCTGTCCGTCCGTCCGTCTGTCCTTCTGTCAACTTTTATTTTCGTCAAAGATTTCTTGGCTTGTATAAATGGGAATTATTTGAAATTTGGTCTGAAGCTTGGAAATGATGAGTTGTATTGTGTAAGCAATTTTCAAGTTTGTCGGACTTCCACTTCCTGTTTGCCGATACTTTGATTTTTTTTACTTTAACACATTTTTCGTCACAGATTTCTTGGCTTATACAATAGGGAATAATTTGAAATTTGGTCATGAGCTTCGAAATGATGACTTGTATCGTGTAAGCAATTTTCAAGTTTTTCGGGTATCTACTTCCTGTTTGCAGATACTTTGATTTTTTTTCTCTGACGAAATTTTAGTCAAAGATTTCTTGGCTTGTATTAGTGGGAATGATTTGAAATTTGGTCTGAAGCTTGGAAATGATGAGGTGTATGGTGTAAGCAATTTTCAAGATTGTCGGACTTCTACTTCCTGTTTGCCGATACTTTAATTTTTTTTTTTTCTTTTAACAAATTTTTCGTCATAGATTTCTTGGCTTATACTATAGGGAATGATTTGAAATTTGGCCTGATGCTTGGAAATGATGACTTGTATTGGGTAAGCAATTTTCAATACGGTATCAATACGGTATCCACTTCCTTTTTGTAGATACTTTGATTTTTTTTCTATGAACAAAATTTTTGTCACAGATTTCTTCGCTTTTACAATAGGGAATGATTTGAAATTTGGTCTGAAGCTTGATAATAATGAGTTGTATTCAACATTGTCAGGCGTCCACTTCCTGTTTCCCGATACTTGGATTTTTTACTATCAACGAAATTTTCGTCACAGATTTCTTGGCTTCTACAATAGGGAATGGTTTGAAGTTTGATGTGAAGCTTGGAAATGATGATTTGTAATTGTGTGAGTGACTTATAGATTTGTCACTGAATTACTTTCTGTTTTGCTGATACTTTGATTTTGAACTTTAAATGACTTGATATTTAGTCTGAAGCTAAGAAATGATATAGTTTGGTAAAACTTCAAGAAATCACTGAATCCAGCAAATTACTGTATCAACACATTAGTGTGTTAAACAGAATATGAATCCACACTCATCTGATTTTTACTTTTGCCCAGAGTTTCAGGATCGAAATTGCGGGGCCCTTCTGACAACGCCAGTTTCGACATGCTCTAGTTCTTGTTACCGCGGGAAGCACATGACTATTTATATTCACTATTGAATCAAATTGTCGGATTCCTTAATTCATGTCGTTTTCGTCCAGGGTCTCAAAAATATTTAAACTTAATGTTTATAATTAATTTAAATGAAATTCGACTGACCTAGAATACTGGAAAAAACTCTTAAAGGGACCCGCATAACACACTTTTAACTGAGAAAAAAGGTTTATCAGCATTTCGTTGAAATTTGTTTTATGAGCGTGATTCATGTATGCTCTATATACACTTCTGTTATGTTGTAATTGTGCTTGAGAGAATTTCCCATATGGGTGCACTAGCATATCTTAAATTTTGACATTTTTATTATCTTTGTAATATCAAATTATTATTCTGACCACCTGTTTGTTGTGCCCATATCTCATGATTTAATTATGCCAAGTTTTCATACTTTTGACTCGATGAGTGCCCTGTGTTTGTTTAAGTGTTGTGAAATGTCTTCTGTATTCTTTTGTCGGGCAACGGATGGCAGCGAATGTACACTTTGCCAGTAGATTTTATATTTGTTGACAACACCGCATTCTTGAATGATCATGAAGCATGGTTGTAGCTTTGCTCGACAATTAGCAATGAATTACACTCAAGCAGTGTCAGGGGTCGTATTGAACTTACTATGAGGTATGAGCAAGGCTTAATGTTGAAGGCCTTATGGTTATTTCACGATGAATAACAACAATAAAAACTTTGTTCCATTGCTTTATATTAACACGTATTTATAGAGGTTTGTCTCATATGCATTTACTCCATATCCCTTCTTTTCTTATTTTAGGTCTCAATCCTGTTTTTTTAAGTAAGGCAAACTATTATATAAACATTCTTTGGAATCAACATTTAAATCTAAATATCTTATTTTTTATTAGGCTTAAACACTGAAAGAAATGCGAGCATCAGTCTTTGAAGCAGTTTAGTGTAAAATGAAATAACTTTTGATTTTAAAATAGGAAGACACTAGTTTCTAGAAATTGCCATGGAAATAATAAACAAACACGTGTGCACAAAAATAACCCTGTGTCATCCCCATTTTTTGGTCAAACTTTAAGGGTATGGTAGGTAATTCTCGATCAACTACATTTCTGCATATGAGGAGATATTGTGCAAAAATGTAAGGAGAAATCATGCACATCAATAGGTGGCATAATTTTTAAAAAATGGCCATGTACATAATTACAATTCACTACCGAATTTGATTTCTACCGGACGTGACATGTTCAACACGGCGTGTGTTTTATAAAAAACAGGAGATGCTTACTCTGCCGGTGCACCTGGCTTCGGTATCACGAACTGTCTTATTCTTAATGTTCAAGTTTCAATTTTTTGTAAAATAGAATTAGTTCTTGATTTTGGGATCATTCTTAATCTGAGAACGGCTAGCAGTCTAAATTTCATGAACCGCGGCCTGGTCTCAACCTTAAGTTTTTGTTTGTGTATATTTGTGTCTTCTTTTTTCTCTTTTTGTTTTAAAAATTGTTTTTTTTTTTTGTTTTTTTTTCTTTGTTGTTTTTTTAATGATTTTAAAACATTTTAATAACAACATGGTGTTGACAAATCCCCTTGGTGGTACAACGATCCCACCAAGGTTCTTCCCTATGTGTTAGTCACTAAACCAAACCAGGGGATTTGGTAAGTGAATCAGTTATTTTTAGTTACAACTATACAACATATTTGTTTTCATTATTTAACAATTTACACACATTATTACGGATTTAAATTATTACATGTTCCCAAAAAAAATTTTTTTAAAAAAAAGTAGAACTTTGAGCAGCACGTTTGGCACTAGATTCAAGCTGTCTGGGTTTTCTTGCACCGCATGCAGGAACAACAAACTCCTATTTCATCTAAATCTTTACTTTTTTTGTTCCTTTCTTTTTACAAGCACATGCCCCTTCCAGGCCCACGTAATGCAAATTGAAATTGTTTTTAAAATTGTTGTCTCTGTAGTGCTTTTGGTCTAATCTCTTGGATTGACGGTTTGGTTGCCTTGTTGTTGCTTTGATGGATTTTAAAAAATAGCTGATTTTAAGTAAGTAATCTTTTTAATTACAAACCAAACACCAATTTTGCTCTTTTTCTGTTTAAACAATTAGTATCATTTGAAAGACAAAATTTATGTGATATTAAAAAACCCAGAGTACCAATGCAAAAACCCAGCTTTGGAAAAATATTCGGTGTCTTTGGATAGGGGAATTTTCAAAGTACATGTATCTACTAGTTATCGGGCCAGTTCTGGACTTTGAAATTCCCTAGTTATGGGTACTATCAACAGGTCATCAGGGCGAGGCACTGGTTTAGGTATACAAATCGAAATCCAAAGAACCGTCTAAGGAACGAGCTATTCAAAGGGAGCTTTGACATTTAATTATGGTAAATTTCTGATCTTATAGTCGAGACAACGCAAAGTAATGTCTACTGGGAGTCCGAAACACGTAACCATCCATCATGATAAATGCATCGCCATTGTGATCATAGGTACCTATTAATGGCCCTGAATGGCCATTTTGAATTAATTCCTCGTCCGCAGAGCAGTGTCACAGGATATATATATGTTCAATAGGACCGAGGTATTTTGGCGAATGACAGAAGCATCTACGTGAATAGATGAAGTCACAAGTTGTATTGCAGTCGGCAATAATTAATGTTCAGATAAAATCGTATAAGTTACCATGGTCACATATAAATAATTCGTGCGTTCGTGTTTTTCGTTATACAAAATGTATTTTCTTTTTAAATTAGTTCATTTTGCTTGCCCTTTTTTGTTACATTTTATTTGTCATTTATATAAAGACCTATATTATTATATGTATTTGTGGTGTGATTATTTTTATGTTTTAACGTTCTAAAAGATTTTCCCTTATTTGAAGCATCCGTTTGAGTTTCTGGTGCCTGTAACGCTTTTTATTCCAATATAACGTTAAGATGCTTGTTCGAACGTCATTATTGTTTGCAGACAGGGTTTCAAAATTCATCATATGTTTAAATATTCACAAATTTTATAATCTTGGCAAGCGGCATGTACTCCCTCACGATCATCCTTCACGATCATAAAAAGGTGTAACGTAATCCCTCACGATCTGAAATTTCACTTTTTTCAGAATAATCTTTTTTTGCTTGTATTTTGGAAATATATTTTTGGATACAACTTTGCAGACAATATTGTACTTATCATAACTGTATGGACATTTAAATAAATATCGACCAACTCTTCACAATCTTGCAAAAATATGCCTTTGTTTACATTTTGTAGTCCTTGAAAATGTTGATGACGATGACGCCTTTTGTAAAGGTGCAAAATCTGTAGACTTTTGAACTTTTATTTCGATACACTTCTATTAACTAAGTTAAACCATTTTGACAGATATAAATATTTAAGGGAATAACTGCCCTAATAAATAAATACTTTGAAATGAAATGTGACCTTGTAAGATTTCTCTCGATAAACATCCCTCACGATGGTGTCACCAAATCCCTCACGATCTCTTCTCAATGCTTAACCGCCGTTAAAATCCCTCACGATCATTTTTATCGGCGTAACCGAATGACAGCCTTGAATATGCAATTTCTTTGAAACTAATTTTATTTATCCATACAAATCGGATATTAACATTTTTGACCTTATTAGAACTTTCCTCGTGTTATCCAATCACTGCTTTCAATCAGAAACGTTATTCTGATTGGAAATGGTAAAACGTGCTACAACCGCCATGTATAATAAAAATATATAGGAACTCTGCTGGTTTACACTATTTGTAACAAAAATTACTACTGTTTTATTTTCCATTTCATATTTCTTAGCACATTTTAATGATTTTTAAACTCAATTATATTTTAAATTAATGCAAAATAAATCTAAACGCTTTTTGACATGACAAAAAAAAATATCCGAGTTCGTAAACAACTTCAGTCTCTCAGTGCTGGTAAAAATCGAACGTTTGTACAATCGAAAATCAAAACATGCGAATTACTACTTGTACAATGAAAGTCATCTAGACACAAAGTATAATATTTAGAGTGAAGGAAAATTTTTTTTGTTTTGTTTTTTCAAGAGGTAGACAACAACTTTTTAATTAATTTTCTATGAAAAAATATCGACACATATTCTTGTCGTAAACTTTCCAATTTCTATCAAAGGTTTGATTATTCGCGTTTCAAATTAAACTTTAGTTATACTGGTACTTGTTTTTCCAGAGAGACGATAGACCATCTCGACATGATACTGAAGTGTTTACACCACAGTCGAAAGGATATGTTTATGGTGAGGATAATTAAGAGTTGCATGTATCGTTAGTGTATTAGGTTTATTTTGAATAATAGCAACTTTAGAAAAAGCGCAGCAGGCACCGACCAAAATACTGTAAGCTTTGTAAACATAACAGTAATAGTACTACGAAAGACTTACTGAATTTTATAGTCCGTCAAAAAAAAAGAGTGGAAGAACAGTTCTCAGGACACGGGATCAGTCATATTCACTATGTATTCGGATTTAACCCTAAACGGGATTTTGGATTTGTATTGTCATATTTCGGGACTCGAGATTGGAAATAACTTATTTCCCTGGGAATTTAGATTTTGAAAGTTATTTTCTAGGGATGACGAGATTGAACCCTTTCCTAAAACTCCTCAATCGATGTGGCACGTCAAGACAAAAAAAAAATGTGAAATAATTGAAAAAAACACAACCAAACCTCACACAATATCTATAATAAAACGAGCACGACAAGGTGCTTTGAATTAATGGTGGCGACTATTACATGTTTTACGAAAAGCCTTGAATTGAGATATTTTTCTTCCTTGATTAGACAGCTTGTGTGTAAAAAAATTTTATTTTCGTCCAGCTTTCACTTTGTCATGGGATAGAGAGGCAGAAAGTTTATAAGCTATGTTTTAAATTATCTAACAAGGAAATATTTCTCCAATGCAGACGTTTTGTTCATTGCACAATACAGGTTGAACACTCACCTTTCTGCATTCACGATGCACGGCATGACAATTCGTGCAAAAACGAAAAAGAATTTGCAACATAGGGCTTTTTATATTTCTGATAAAATCTATTGTTTATATGGATTGCACGGATTTCATAATAATTTTGATCTTCCTCATTTTTACCTTTAAACCAAATATTTGCTTTGCGGTTTTGAATGTGTACGTAACAGAAAATTTCTGTTTAAAATGCTTAAAACTGTATGAAGGTAAGGTTATTTTATTTATTTTTACTGAATAAAGTCTGTAAGTCTTATCTGACATTAAAATTCATGATAAAATTACAAATCAAAAATGTTTCCCACCACAAACATGACGCCTTGGAATTCTTACAGCCAAAGTTTCATTTAAATCGTCATGCATTTCCGAAAAATTCAACTTCTGTGTACTATTTATACATCCGGTAGTTTCAAAGTGAAGAAATGAACTTTCGACACGTTGGAGACAGTCAATTTCAGTATTAGCGGAGATACATAAGAAAGAAATATTTTTCCTATATTATTCTGGGTACAGTCAAGCAAATCATTGTAAGTAACTAGCCAATGTGTCGATATTACAATAAATTTAAGGATGGTCACTCCTCAGGTTTTGAAACTGTCTCTGACTTTCGGAATTCTCTTATTTTATCCTTTATGTGGCATAAGAAAACTTTGCACACTGACCCCCGCTTTTCTTCTCAAAATATGATAGTATACATCTTCAATAGACTTCTGACAAAATTTGATGAAATTCTTGATATTCCTTTATTGCATTTCAAAGGTTGATTACCTTAATGCAAAGTGAAAAAAGTCTAGAGAAGTTCGGTTTCTTGCCAAAATTTCAGACGTTTAAATCTCAAAAACGACTGCACTGACTTATCAATATTTTTTGCTTAAAATGATGTATGATCCATATTCTAAAAAAATATATAATTTTAAATCCTTGATATAATAAACTTGAGGAGTGACCATCCTTAACTAGTATTTTATTGCCAAAATAAATTAGTATGACCAATAAATAGGAGTGACGAAAAAAGATAGACCTATCAATGAGAGTTACTAATCGAATATACAGGCGTGGATCATCTGAATGACAAAGCGTATGCGTAACCAACAAAGAAGAATGGCTATTCAATAGGAGTTACCATCAGTTACATCAGGTCTGGCTTAACTTACAGGTGTAGACTTACAGAAGCAAACATTACTCTAGTATTTAATAAAATACCGTTAATATATTTCAACCATAAGTACCAAAGTAAGTACCAAAAAGATAAGGATATATCTTTTGTTTTAGGACGTGGTGCAGAAGGTGAAGCCATGAAACACTTATCTATATCAAGTCCGACATTGAGTGAGGTATATTTCATTTCTCTCATCTGACACATTATGCCAATTATTAATTTTTTATAAATATTTTTATTATTTGATCTACGATTTTAAGATCTGTATTTTCACGAAGAAGGCAAAATATTATCATGAATTCTCATTTTCCTTTGTAAAAGCTATTGTCACTATTTGTCATTACATGTGAAAAAGAAAGGAAATGTGGCTTTCCAGTATATACAGACGCTATAGATAACTGTCATATCAGCGGGAGTGTGATGCATCGAGCCACCCTTTTATTGAAAAATCCTTAGAGTCGGATTTAACAATGAATTAACACAAAACAAATTTAGGCTTTTTACTTGGACTGTAATGAATATAAAGTAAACATTGTTCTATTTTGCGGAACACCTAGCGATGCTTCCGTTTGATGTGTGGATTGACCCTGTAATAAATTTCCTGTATAACTGGAAAATTCAATGACGTCGCAACCATGATGAGTTTGCATTTTAGACAAAGTTCCTATAAGGCAATATTTCTTTCATAATTTGTTTATTTTTAACCATTAGTGTGTAATATGGTTGTGATTGAAATGTTTTTAAAATTTGCTTTTGAACATAAAAAGGAACAATGCAAATTAAATGAACTTTTTCAGTGTGACTTAGTATAAGAAATATAAGTAGACCAGCATAGTATCCTGACACGCTGTTTTTATATTTATTCAGTATTTTAGATACAAAATAAGTATAAAGATATCTTGTATATTGAATGAGTATTTTTTTTATTTCATGATATATCGTATATTGTTAAAAGCGGTAAAATATGTAGTCGCCTTGGATCTTAAATTTCAAACTTTCATCGTGCAACTAGAATATCGGACTATATTTCAGTAATGATAAACTCAGAAAACCACAAGTTTATTTCAAGAGATTTTTTTTTTTGGGGGGGGGGGAGTTCACACTGTTAGTTCTTTAGTTTTTTTGTGTTGTATATGTAGTGTTTGTGTGTTTTGTGGTCATGTAGTGTTTTTGGTCTTCCGTCTTCTGGTGTTCTTGCTTTTGTCCTGTCTCTGGACTTTGATTTATGTAATCTTGTGCTTCGTTCATTTGGTATTCTACTGCTGTTGTTTTATCATACATTGTATACCGAGTTAAAAAAGTTTAAAAACACATTTTCAACAGTTTTGAACTTTAATAAAAATGCTAAATTCCTGATAAATTCGATCGCAGATGAAAAAACCGACATTTGCTTTAGTTCCACCATAAAAGTTCTTCATTTTGTCAGTAAGGGTGTATAAGACATGGTATAAGATATCAATTTCAAATTATGGTCCGAAAATTAACATGGACTTTGGTCCCATAGGCATTGCAAAAACTACTTCGTGGTCACCGTTAGATAACCAGTTCTGGTAATCAAAAATGTTTCGTTTTGTTCGCTTTCGTTGCATAAAAACAAAAAAGCCATTTTTGCATATCTCCTTTTTCAATGTTTTCCTTTTTGGGTTCAGTTTCACAAGAATAATGCCCTGTTCAGAATTTATCGACAGACTTAATGCCAATGACTAGCCGAACTTAAATCTAGATAAGAAATGTAAAATTAAATGTATGAATTGAGATTTGGTAACCTGAAAATAGACGGTATTTATTGACAGAAGTTGTTGCTAAACTTGTTCTGTTCAGTATATTTGAAATAAGGTATCTCATACATGTCATAAACGTTAATAAATATCGGATGTTCTATATATAAAATATCTTATAATAGTTGTATGCTTAGATATCTTGAATTGCGAATAAATATGAAAACGGTGTGTCAGATCACCTAGAGCATCAGACATTTTTACGGATGTTGATATGAGCGAATTGGTGTATTTTAAAACCTTTGAAAACAATTAAAAAGGACTGCTCGCGATATTGGATGTTTTATAGCTTAAAATTCCGTATGACATTAGGGAATCATTGAACCAAACTGATGTTTTTGTATTGCAGAATGCATACAGCACATATTTTGTTTCTGATTAACTACTACATAATTGTCTAAATATGAAGATTTTATTTTTTGTGCATATATTTAACATGCGTTGTGATTTGCTTTATTTACGAGAAAAATACACGTTGTTGAATTAACTTTGAACATTATTTTTTTGTATGGGATACATACATTACAATTGAGTACCTTTCGAGCTTAACTTCAGAATAAGTGCAACTCCTCTTAAACCGCCAGACTGAACGTTTTTTTTTTTTATATTTGACATAATTATTGCTGATGTTGTGCAGAGATACATATATAATTGCTTTCAACAATGTTTTCTGCTTAACTACCAAATACCATTTTATGTGTGTAACACCTGTAAAGCCATGACCACTATACTGAAGTACTACTATCCTATTTGGTGGGGTTGTTGGTCATGTGGATATGCTCTTTTCCATTCTTGAATTTGACATCTTTGTTAAGGTTTTGGTATTATGTGCAGTATGTGGGAGTATTGATGGTCATGGAGCTACGCACCTTTCCCATTTTCAGGAACTTTTTTTTGACAGGCTCATTGTATTTCAGAGTTCAATTTTGCAAAATTAAGTAGGGGCATGGGGTTCCTTAATAAGAAACTGATCTGATGATTCGTTTAATATGAATGACAAAAGTCATATTTTGAACGTTTTAAAGCTTGATTTGTGCAATCAAAATTTATAAGCTTGTCCAGATTCCTTTAACTTTAACAGGGTGAAGAAATGGAGATTCTTATTAAGGGTAAAGGAGGAAAATCACGTCGATATAAACTGCAACCTATTATTGAACAACCCTCCGATCCTGATGCATATGTGATGAATACAGCAGAGGGTGGAAAAGTGGTGATTGAAGGTTTTACTATCAATGATGCAGATGAAGCATTTTCAGAATCCGGAAGTGCTGTATTTCCAGAATCGTCGTCGACGTCGACTGCTACGAGTGGTACTTTATCCGGTGCAGCGATTGACACTACAGTAGGGGACTGTAAAATAACTGTAAATCAAACATTTGCAAACGATGATTTTGAGGTGAGCATAGAAATTATTTCTTCATTTAGTATGGTACATTGACAAACATGATCAACTTATTCCACAAATTAAAGTCAAGACTTTCGATCAGTTTTATTTTTCTGTTGTTGTTCACTAAAGTTGGGGCAAAATGAAAAAAGAAACATTCCATTGATTTTTTTTCAGTTACATATATGCGTAACATTAGTAAATAGCCACTATAAGAGCTTTTCAAATGAGTTACAAATAACTGTAGATTTTAGTCTCTGTATATGGCCACTGGATAACAAATATCACTACAGTGCAGACCAAATCAAATAATTGGAACACCATTAATCGAAATGTGTGTAAAAGATTTATCGAAAACAATTAGCAAAAAGCATCTTAATGAAACTACAAAACCACTTAGGACAAAGCTTTGTTTGAAGTACAACTGCAACTTTCCATCTAGATCTGTCTATTTAGCTTTTTAGTGGTTTTTCTTCATTTGATGAAGAATTTAAACAGAAAAAGAAAACAGTAATAAAGCAACACCATTTTTTTTTGTATTTTCAACTTTCATTGTCGATTTTATGTGGATAATGCGTACCTAGTAAAATTAAAGATTCATTTTCTCTAGGTCACTAGCATGTCAATTATATATGATCAAGACCAAAAGTTGAAAGACAGACCTAATGACATTATCTTTTATGGCTATGTTTACTGGACAATTTCTTCGAATATAAAAAAGATGATTCTGAATACCAGACCGGTTTTAGATGAATCGAAATGAATACATTTCATTGCACCTTTAATTTTTCCGCTATACAACTTAGCGGCAAACGGCAAAGTGAAATCTATAATAATTTTGAAGGGAATCATTTCAGCCCACCGGACTCAAAACGTCATTGTGAGCAATGGCAATGATTTGGTCCTTGTCGTCTGATCGTCAGCATTTTATAAAATTCTCATATCTGAGAGTACTATAGGGAAAACCAAACTTAACATGAAAGAAGTAATTAAGGTTTTAAAAAAAGTCTGCTCATATAATTCCTACCATCAAAAACCATCGCTGTTATAGAAAAAAACAGATCAAAGCATTATTCGTGACATAGCTTAAAGGGTTTTAAGTCTTGTCGTCCTAGACCGAAAATTCGGAAGAAGAAAAACATATCCGATCTGCGAATTCATGACGTCATAGATGTCCTATTATTATTATTTTTTTTTATTTTTGTTTTGTTTTTTGTTTTTTGTTTGTTTTTTTTTTTATTTTTATTATTTCTTTTGAGGACGTCAAAATATTTCTTCAAAATGCATTTTAGTGTAATATATATACATGTAAATGTAACATACGTTGTTCCATTGCTTGGTTTAATAATGTATTTGTAAAGTTTTTTTCTCATGTACATTTACTATATTATCCCTCCATTATTTTATACATTTCAAATTTTCAAGTAATATCAACAAATTCTGTTAAGTCTACTACCAAAAAGTTAAATAAATGATATAAAAAGAGAAATGCACAAATCAATAAAATATTTTTTTGTAGGAAAATGACAGAAACCTACCCCAGACACGTATGAATCAATCTACTAATAGTGAGTATTTCTTCCTCAGTGTTTTTTTTTTTTT
>MJUU01049829.1:368567-391348 GCA_002080025.1 Modiolus philippinarum
AAAAAAAGCTGATGACGGTAAGATTAATCTTTTCTTTATACGAATATCGTCGTTAAAACGCCTTTTCATAAAGTTGAAATGCTGATATATCAATGATCAGTTTTAGTTGCGAATTTCCTTTTTAATAATATACCCATTTCATGAAAATTGCAAGTGTATAAAAATGTCTTAAGGTGTAATCTTTCAAATATAGTTAACGTTTGATTTTCCAATCTAGTCAAAAGAATATGACCCGCAATGCGCACTGAATATATCATATTTACTTTAGATCTAACTGTGGATGCAGATCCTCCAAAGACACATCCATACCATGCAGAGTCCTCCCCCGTTATAAATGAGGTAAGTGTTTAGCTTTATGAAAAGATATTGCATTGTATGGAGACTATTGAATGAAAAGCACTAATAGTCTTTGTCTTAGGTTAGTACAGTTGTATAGCTACCTGGGAAAAGCATATAGACCGACGATGAAAGGCGAGGTCTCTAAAATATTATATTGAACTCATTTATAGACAACTGAAGCAGAAAACGGATAACAGGAAACACCTACAATGGCTGAAAATCATAATTACATGCCACAATTTGTCAGGGGACTACACAGGAAGAACATGAATAAGACAAAAGACAAACGCAGACAACGATAGGAACTCGGGACAGCCGGACTTGGTATCGGCACTAGCAAAAGCCATCGATAAGATTAAACCGGTTTATGGGTACCAAAACCTCCCCTTTATCTGTCGCGTTTCCCTGTAGTGATGTATTATAAGTTCAACAAATAATTTGTTTACTTTATGTCATTTTTTTCAATCAAATAATCACTGTTAGATTATTTAAAATTTTAGATTTCATTCTTTTATATATCCCGGAAATGATGGCTTGCGAAACATTTATACAATTATTTATATTAAAATGCAGTATGCATTTCTTTATCATAACGTGCGATTATCAAAATTCAGTTAATCATGTAATCATTTTTCATTATATATTATATGAAAAGCTTAAATTCTGTTGAAGATACAAGTTGGGTTTACCTGTGTACCCAAAATGCACCAAACCGTTTTTTTAAACTTTGATTCAGCCTCCACATTTAAAAGACATTTGAATATTTATGATTTCAACCACTTCAGAAGTGATGTTTTTATAGAGATAGATAATTTATTTTCCAAACTTTTCACTTAACACGAAGAAAACTCGAAATTTCATGAGAAAAATAGTTTTAGTTATCTGCCTTTCTTCTTTAAGTACGTTATTTCTTCCCGGTTATAGCTTTCCTTCAGTCAGGCTAAATCCATGAATGATCCTACATATTTTGACTTCGGTGTAAAAGGTAATCCGGTGAGTCTATATTTGTATATCCGTGTCTGCTTTAGTAGTTTAGTAGATTTCTGTTTTCATTATATTTACAAAGAAATGCCTTCCTATCATTTCTTTACTATAAATAAATCCTCCTTTCCTTTCATATTTAATTTTTGAATCAGTCGTCATGAAATGATCATGGGAAACACAATTTATATAATGTGTCACTGCATTGGTTTTATAAAAGTAGATAAATTTATCGTATCATTTGCTGAGCTGCTTTTTGCTGAAAGGCCACACAATGAAGTTTGTTGTGTTTGTTATCTTGTATTCGTCGTTCTGAGTATTCTGAGTATTGCGAGCGTACTAAAAGTAAGGAAAATATTTAAACTTTAATAAATTTTACTCAGTGGTGTTTTGGTAACTGAATATCGTCCATTCTTGCGTCATCGAAAAAACAAGAAATGATAAAAACTCCAAAAAAAGCAACATGAAACTTTATCCGTTTTTGTTTTTCATTTGCTGAATTCGATTTTTTTTTATGAAAAAAGTGACTATTCCCTTAGAAACGATTAAAAAAATTAAATGCCCGAAACTTTATGAAACCGTCCAGGAAATGTTTTGGATATGAAAGAATTGAATCCAGTACCTCCCATATGTCAGAATTGGATTTTACCTTCAGTTCATTCTTTTCCCGACTGACTTCACTTTTGTACTTACGGGTTGTTTGCTTCAAGAATGGCGATTTCACTTATGTTAAAGTAGGTTCCTTATGTGTGAATTTTTTTCGGTATTATGACGTTACAGTAAAAAAAAATTGGTTGTGAAGTAGTGACACAAAACCTTCGCGAAATTCATTGTCATTAAAGAAAAACTTTTAACTTTTCGAAGCTTTACATAAAGGTGGTTTTGCAAGTGTAGAAGTGAAGTTATTATTTTTTTATTCTAAAACTTTGGTGCCTAAATGATATTGGAAATTGAAATAAATAAATAAGAATTGTTGAAAGTTTCTAGTTTTTATTGATATTTGATTGAAACTATGACGAAAACTTTTAAGGATCGTTTCAACGAATACTACTTAGATGTAAACTGACACTGAACCACATCACAATCAAGTTTTTTTCAAAATAGATTCAACCATTTCATCTACAAAGAACAACTTTAGTTTTAGCAAACTGAAGAAATAAAGCCAAAATTTTATCGAAAACTGTAACAGTCTTTCAGGTTAGAACGCCGTAATAACTTGGACGGTTTCACTTTCTAAAAATGGAACTGGTCAAGGTTCAATTCCAGATGATAAACAGGGTGATATGCTTAAAAACAAACCTGTCAGAATTTAAATTTCCTATAAGAAGTGCTCTTTTTATATCAAATTTTCTTGAATTATGCAACATATCTACTTTAATTTACTTTTGTTCAAATAAATTAAAAAGTGCAGTTGGAATACTTTAATAAGAAATATGTCATAAATAAGTTTCGAAAGAAATGGTGACATCATTTCCTGTTACCTTTTCAATGTCATTCATTGTGCCTAACTGATATCATTGAAAAATTAAAACGGGACTTAAGGGAGTATGAGCGTCAGATTTCAAAAGCATTCGATATCCTCGGGTTTTATCTATTCAAACAGTGTTAAAATTTTTTGCAGATGGATCATATTTTCTTGGTCATAGGTCACTTCAAAATGCATGAAATGGACAGTGTATAAAATTTTATCAACTTCCAATTATATTTTCATGTATTTTAAGGCCTATAAACATCATTAGTAAATTGAAGGAAAATTCTATAGAGACCTGTTTCACACCAAAATTTTTACGTCTTATATCTTAAAAATTCCTACACGGATTTTCAAAATTTTTTGCTCAAGTTGTTCCATCAGCAGTTCCAGCAGTCAGAATTTTAACTCTATTTCTGAAATTTCTGACACTCGTACTCCTTTAGTTAAACTGATTATCACTTTTACGTCCCAGTAGCAAATTGTTATTTTTGCACTCAAGGGAACCTCTCAAATATAGCCAAAATCAGAGTTGTGCCAAAAATACCAATAAAAAGGTCAAACTGTGAAAAAGTTTGGGTTTTTTTTTGTAGCATTGCTTATATGCTTAAATTTCCTATTCATTGACACATAAACATTTGCTTCATTTGTATATTTTGTCTTACGACCCACTTGTGTTGTCACCAAAAGATATATTAATATTTCCTCATATTTATTTATAGTAGCACAAAATATATCATTACGTTATATATGCACAGCTTTGCTCTTTCATTTCTAAATACCTCACTGTTATTTACTCTGATTGCAAAGTATATACGGCTGGTCGTATTTACATATGAGAACAGTGTCGAAAAATATGAAATTTAATTGAAGATCTTGAGGAATAAATAGTTAATGTAGGTGTACGGGCAAATCTCAGCTTTTTTCCTTAGCAAGTTTAAGTAATTTGTTTATTTTCCAACATTTATGTATGCTGTTTTTTCATCAACGTAATAAAAAGTGTTCTTAGCAGGACGATGAAAAAAAAATAAACAACTTTGTCCATTTTGATTATATTCGTAACGTCGTAGACAAATTTGCACTATGACGTCAAAGTAGCGAGGTTTTCAAACCTGTCGCCCCTGAATTTTCTTCGTTCAAACGTACTTCGAACATGATTTCAGTATGCCTAAGGTAATCTGAACAAAATATTCGAGGGTTACTTTTTGTCGTCAACTAAATACAGCAATTGCAGGATAAAATATAAAATAGAAAGCTTATAATGCTCAAACTTTTCTATCTTTTTTCTGTTGCTTTTGTCTCATTTCAATTGAAACACAATCATCACGTTTAGTTAGCATAAAGTCTACGAATCTCGTCATGTACTACCGAGAATTCACGATAAAATTAAAATTCGAACGTGAATCGCTAAGACATGATGTCCTATGAATATGACGTTTAATTTTATGTTTGAAAAATGTAATTTTGTTCACGTAAGTTGCAAACTTGAATGAGACTTACCAACCCAATCGCAACATTTTTTGTCAATACGGATTTGTTTACGTAGAAATATAACCAATTCAGTGTAGTACATTAATGTTTTATATGTAAACAAATTATTTGGAAAGCAGCACGTCAGTGTTCCTTTGGGTCGTGTCTCCGTTTTCAGTATTGGGATTTGTCTATCTTAAATCAACTATTCCATTTTATTTTGTTATCTTAAATCAACTACTTGTTACATGTCATAAATTATTGAATAGTGAATCTTCTGTTTTACAAAATCACGGCTGCATATGTATTTGTATATGATTTTTTATTATAATGATGCTAATAAACCTTATTAGTTTTTTGACAAGGTTTGCTTCTATCTGATTCTATTTATAATGGAAAACAACACAATGGTTTGTCAAACGGGCAAAAATGCTCAATAATCTTATTTGGGTGAAGGTGAAGGAAGTTGTTCATCGGACAGTGCAACACGTACATACTAATAAGTCTTAAATTGTATAATGTATTTTTTAGGGAAAGGGTAATGCACCTCACAGATTACCAACAGGTGAATATATTAATACTTTATCCTTTTTAGTACAAACTAGTCAATGATATTGGACAAAAATGATACTTGTTTCTTTGCAAGCGAAGGCTGTTAAATTATTTAATTTTTATAATTTGATATTTTTATATATTTTTTCACATTGTTAGATTTATACGACGGTAGTTTTCGAAATTGCCATCATCAGAACTTGAATTTGTCGGTGATTTGGTATTTTAAAAGAGTAAATGAGCTTGCTAAAAAGTGCTAATTGGAAAGTGTACTTTCCACTAACACATGACAAAGATTGAAATTCGAGAGATTTTTAAAGTGGTTACAACACAATTTTCATCGGTCTATTGTAGAGTATTATTCAAAGCATTGAATTAATGTCCTTATTGGTGACTCTTTTGGATAGTACACTTTGTTTTAAGCCATGAGTCTCCCCATATTTGATCAGTATTTCATTTCATTTTGTCACCTTTGAGCTTTTATTTCTAGGTTTCAGCTTTGACCCATCTGTTCTTATGTATGATTCCTTCTAAATTCAACATAGGAATTTGCTCAGAGAGTATTTTTACATGGAGAGAAGGGGTCTAAGTAGCCATTGTTTAAGGTAGCTTGTGTACAACCTTTACAAAGACTGTAGTATCCAGGTCTGCGGTGTGTGTTCGTGCCCTTCTTTGTCAATATCAAAAGAGGGTACATTCGACTCATAATCGTACGTGATAAGGATGTGTCTGGCATTTAACTGCCCAAGGTCGGTGGTTCTCTCAGGGTACTCTGTCTTCATCCTACACCAAAACTGACTGTCATTATATAAGTGATAAATTACTGAAAATGATGTTTAATTGCATTCAATCAATTATTAAATTTGCATTGCACCAAAAATAAACCAGCTGATGATTTTAAGTAATACGTAACGCTTTTACGACTTAACTATATGCATATGCAGTATTGTCTACTATTCGAGACTTTAGTTCTCAAAAATGAATTAAAAATGGACTCTTAGAGAATGTATTAGTTTTGGTCAGGGTATTTACATATAACCTAGATAGTTACTGTTTACTATATGTACAGATAAATTTACTTTAAGTATAGGTTCACCTAAAAATCATGGAAAATGTAGTAAGTCCATATCATTTACAGATTATGAAACGTTTCAGATTGTTTTAAAAAAACTTAAATAAAATCTCTGAAATAATGTTTACATAACTCCTGTTTTGGAAATTTGAGATCTAAGATGAATAAGTGAAGAATTTTCCATAATTTTAAATTAGCTAGTGCTTTGTAATATAAGTAATATTTTGATTTGTTACAACATTTGCCCAACTCAATCGTAACCTTTATCGGTTAAATCATCATATATTAGTGTCACTCTAAGCATTTATATTGAGCAAAATGCTGGCACAAATTTTGGACTTATCCTTTGAATGCTTCATTTGCATGACTCTAGCACGAACCTATACTTTGCGATCAGTATGAGAAGAATTATTCATCTTTGCTCAATTAATTAGATAAGAATATAAGGAATATTTTAGCAGCTCCAACAGAAAAACATTAATAGTATATCACAGGAGCTGCACAGGTACAAAGACAATGTTTTTATTATCACAATTTATTTCCATATTACTATATGTTTTTTTAGATAGCAGATCAAGGTCATTTCCAAATTTGGCAATTTCTTCCCGTATTGATACATGCTACGAATGCCGGAATCAAAGACGAGGTGGACTTTTCTCATCAAAAGAAAAATTACCACGGTCTTGTACCTTAGAAGGCTTTCATCATATAACAGATGAACATGAAATATCTTTTATGAAAGATATTTTAGACCAAAATGGCAAGGTAAGAGTAAAGGGGTTCTTACAGGGTTTATTTAAGGTAGTAGACCTAGGCTAAGGAAGATAACTCTTTAAATCAGAAAAGTGTTTGAAACAGTCAGTTTCAGTGACGCTTTGTAAGCATTTATGTGAAAAAGAATCAGAATCATCTGTGTTACTTAGAAGCTTAGCATATATTTATGAAAATGATTAAAACAAATATACAAGTGATTTTAAAGAGTTATGTCCCTTAAACTAGGTCTACTACCTTAAATGTGACAAAAATTCATTTATTTTATTAAGGATTGAAATCCGGAAGAAAGAGTACTGCTACTGTTAGGTCTGTCCTTAGTAAATTTTGGCTTTCCATTAGATCGTATTTGTTATTTGTTTTTACCAGTTGTATTTTAACATGTTTGAGTTCATGATCTTCCAAATGTTAAGATTTTATTTGCACTTATGAGATAAGGGTTATAGAAATGGCCATATGGAAAAACTAAATTTACAGTGTTTTTGGTTTTTTGTTGTTTGTTTCCCCTAGGTCGTTCCATTACTCGTGGACTGTTAATTCCTGAGGCTATTTGGCAGCCCACTATTCAGTACTTCGGTTCTGGCCTGAAAACCGATTTTATCTGATAACTTGTAATATCTGAACTTTTGTAATTTTTTTTAAAACAAAGGAGTATCTCCCTCATGCAAAGGTCTGGCCTTCGCTGATTTTTGCTTTCTATTTAGATTAGATTTTGTCATTTTTTCTCTATCAGTTTTATTTTAACATCTCCGAGATTATGATCTTCCAAATATTTAGATTTTATCTGCATTGATGGGCCATAACTTGTCGAAATGGTCATATGAAGAAACAAAATGTACAGTTACGACAGTATTTTTTTATATGTGTACCATGGTATATGCATTTAAACTCTTCAGATGGTCGTACCATATGCTTTTGTTATACAAAGTATTCATGAAAAATACAATAAAATCTTGTAATATTCCATTACACCCTTTACGCGTTGGTACACCTTTAATTCCATGTACATGATGTATAGGAACTGCAATAAACATATTAAATACTATGTATCTATAATAAATACTATGTATCTATAATAAATACTATGTATCTATAATAAATACTATGTATCTATAATAAAAATTTCAATAAAAGCCTATAAACATACAAAAGCAACGTTTGGTTAACGCCTTGAACAGAATAATTTCAATACATTTTCTGCGAATTTGCTTTTAACATATTTTTCCGTCTTTTCTAATTAATTGCAAGCACTTCAGATTTAACCCTTTTTACACCCCGACCCAATCCGATAGAACACGGACGATGGTTAACTCAAAATGTCGCTCTGACCTGTTACTGCTCACCTCACGAAGTGAGGGGGGCTTCAATGGGTGAGGGGCATAATTATTTGAAAACACTTGTAGGTACGGTTGTCATTCCATCCGATATTTTTGTCACACAATTATCCACCCTGCCAAAAGGGATTCATTTGAAATTTGGTATGCTGATTTCGTCTAAAAATTTGTTTGTTGTAAGTGTTTTATTGTGGTCTATGATAACAATTTCTTGTTCGACGGGAATTTGAAAATTGGATACGAATGGGGTTATGCTTTTGCTTGAAAAACGAGCACTTTTATCAACTTTATGTTGTCATTTGTCGCGTGATTAGCGTAGACTTCAGAGTACATCCTATTTGAAAAGCTGTGTTGTTATTCGTTTTTGCGTGATTTACACTGTTAGTGCTTTAGCTTTTAGTGTTGTGGTGGTGTTTGTGCGTTTTGTCGGCGTGTGGTGTCTTTGGTCTTCCGGCTTCTGATGTTCTTGCTTTTGCCTTGTCTCTGGACTTCGATTTATGAAATTGTGTGCTTTGTTTCTTCGATATTCTACTGCTGTTGTTTTTATAACATTTTCGCTTGTATATTTTCCAACAGGTCGATGTAATATTGGTTCCAAATATTTTTAACTTTTTTACCTGCGCTAAAAAAGCAGTTGTCGTAATTTCCTTCGTTATATACGGACTTTTTACAGCTTTTGTATCTTGCCATAATGGTATTCTTGAATCTTCATAAGATTTTGGTATTTGAGTTACTTGACTAAGCTTAGGCCTATACAGAACACCTAAAACACGTATGTTTTACTTATTAATGTTGTTTTTAAGGTATACACATTTATTCTATTGATATAATCTATTGGGAAAAGTTTGTTATATTTAATTTTTAGCACGTGTAGTCTTCTTTCATATGGAAATAATGATATGTTTGCTCAACTACATAAAGCCCAACTTGCATACTCATTTATTTTAAAACCACGATATTTTTTTCGTTAATATTGCAATAGAAATAAAACTACGTTCACTAGGCATAATTACAAAATACATCGGCAAATGAATACTGAAACAAAACGGAGAAAAAGGATATACTAAACTTAAGAATCAAACAGTTACAGCAATTTAGAATTAACACAAATTATGACAACATGACAAGACAAAACAAAAATGAACAAGAACGACACAAAACTAAAGCACCAGGAGTGGGAACCCCAAATAAACTGGAGGTATTATCAGGTTTTCTGGGAGGATAAGGATGCTCTGTTTCGCCGCGCCGGTAGAACCCGTCACACTGCCCGGGACGTCGATTCATTATAAGTGTTCTGGACTTACTTCAAATGTCTTTTTTTTAAAAAGAAACATTGTATAAGTAATGAACGGATATGGAGTAAATGTACATGAGACAAAGTCTCTACAAATACATGGTAAAATAAAGCAATGGAACAACGCTTTTATTGTTGTTCTTCATCTTGAGGATCTGTCAATTCATGTTGACGATCATTATACCTTTGTGGTCACAATATCAACAAATATTGAAGATAACCTGGTTTATTAAGTTTGAGATATTAATTTCGTTAACAAATTAAAATAGCTGTATAGGCACGAGAATAGTTAATGAAGTGTGAAATGTAGAGACGCCTGGTTTGTGTGAATGTTACTGTTTGAAAACGGAAAGTTCACTATTGGAAAGTTTAAATCATCACTCTTATCGTGAAGGTTTGTTTTCAGACGTAAATAGATATCAATATAAAGGTTTGCATGTATAAAGATCAGGTATAATGGTGATGCTGTTGTATCTGTGGTCTCTTTAATTTTGAGTTCATTAAGGCATAGAAGATGAAGGTTTTCCTTAAATTGAGTATTATGCAAATAACAAAATACCGAAGTTACTGAGAATTTACTTTCTGCATATGCGCATTTCGACAACTTATGTCTCTTCAGTGCAGATAAAATCTAAGCGTTTGGAAGAACTCAAAGATATTTAAAAACTGAAAGAGTACAAAAAATCAATATGATCTAAAAGTAAAGCCAAAACCAGCTAAGGACAGAACTTTGCAAGAGGGAGATACTCCTTAGTTTTCAACAAAATTTACGAAAATTTAGATTCCAAAAATAATCGGCAATGAACGAATATCATCTATATTTTAAAGGACTTGGCTACTTTTGTCTTTCATCTTAGCTTACCCTTTGTATGAAAATATAGAATGAAATTGGATAAATGTAGCAAGTAATTAGCCTCATAGGTATCCGTAATAAATGCAGGGAGATTGTCCATCGAATTTGACAAAATCCAGCATTGCGATGACATTATTGTCCGTATACTGTTTATCTCACCTGGCTATGCCAGGGTGAGCTATTGTCATCACTTGGCGTCCGTCGTCCGTCCGTCGTTAGCTCACTTTCAAAAATCTTCTGCTATGAAACCACTGGGTCAAATAGAACCAAACTTCAACTGAATCATTACGAGGGTATCTAGTTTCAAATTTGTTATTTTGTATGTCTTAGATCAAACAAAATGGATGCCGTTACTAAAAATAGAACATAGGGGTGAATTACAGTTTTTGGCAAATAACTCAAAAACCATTTCAGATATCAAAAATCTGACAAGTATAAAAAATGAACAGCATGAGAAGATCTACCCATGCTGAAATTTTGAAGAAAATCTGAGGACCCGTCTTAGAGTTATTGCCCCTTTTCCGTAAAATTTTCAAATTTTTTATGTTTTTTATTTTTTATTAAAAAACTATAACAGCTAGAGGTTAAGTTTAAATTGCAAAAATGTTCAGCATGTTAAGATCTACCCACATGGAAATTTTGAAGAAAATCCAAGTACCTTTATACATTTTTTGTATGAGTTGTGGCCCATTCTTGGTCAAATTTTTCATGATTTTATACTTTTTGTCCTATATTTCAAAAACGCTTTGAGATAGAGGTAAAGTTTAAATTGCAAAAATGTTCAGCATGTTAAGGACTATATTTCATTGAACACGGTCAAGTTTTCTGACCTCTTCCAAGATGGCCGCCAGCGGGGAACTTAGTTTACTATTTGACCTAATGGGGAAAATTTATACAAAGAACTTCTTCTTGAGAACCACCAAATGAATTTGAACCAAACTTGGCATGAATGATGCTGATGAGGTGCTGACCAAGTGTTGTTACTTTGGTGCCGATCTGCCATTCAACATGGCCGTCAGCGGGGATCTTAATTTTAACATTGGATCCTATCGGAAATTGCATACAGAGAACTTATTTTTGAGAACCACTGAATTGCTTTAACCCATACTTGGCATGAATGATGCTTATGAATTGTACCCTAAGGGGAAATGCATACAAAGATATACCCGGTAATAGAAAAACCATTGAATGGATTCAATTTAAACATTGCATAAATGAAACTTGTGAGATTTTGACCAAGTTTGTTACTTTGGTGCTGATCGGTCTTCCGACATGGCCACCAGTGGCAAAACTTAGTTTAACATAGGACCCAATGGGAAATGCATAAAAAGATCTTCTGCTCTGAATCTGCTTGAACAATTTCAGTAGAATTTTGATATGATAGTCCTTGGGTGACCCTCTTCAAAGTTTTATGTTAAATAGTTGCCAGCAGGGAACGTAGATTAACATAGGCCCTTTAAGTTCGGAAACTGCATTTAAAAATCTTCTCTGAAACTGCTTGAACAATTTTAATTCAATTTTATAAAAAGTTTCTGATTTTTATGTACATACACCTCCAAAGAAGGACCATCAATTTGGAATTATAGTGATGCATAGGACCCAGGTGAGCAATACAGGCTCTTGAGAGCCTCTTGTTGTTGGAATCCAAGTGACAAATTAAGTTCCATCTTTACGTTGCTAGCACCAAACTTTTTAATCACCCTTTTTAGAACAAAAAGACTGATGTATTTAAATGACGGAGTAGTGCCTTATCATGTTTGAGAGAAGTGAAAAGTATAGAAAACTCAAATGCTTTGACACTGTTGCAATAGTTTAGCACAGTTAAAGATAAAACTCGGGATATGTTTACTCAATAATAGTTTAACCATTAGGTAACGTTCACTCTATTATTTAATTACTCGTGGTTTGTTTACTGAGCATTGCTATGGAACTCAGAGTTGGAATAGTTACCCAATAGTTTAACCATTAGGTAACGTTCACTCTATTATTTAATTACTCGTGGTTTGTTTACTGAGCATTGCTATGGAACTCAGAGTGTGCATCAGGATTTAGATGTCGAAGCATTTTACCCAGTAAGTGGAAAACGTATTGTATGGTTATTTTTTAATTAGTTGAGAACTCCTCTCACTTATACTCAACTTCTTTAGATCTTAGTATGCTCTACCATGGTGCTCGGGGTATATTTTTTCTTTGTACAACTAAAGAACTTTAAGTGTGTTTACTTTTGTTGTTATACTTTCAGCTAGGTAACTGGTTCATTACACCGACAACAAATCAACCCGGATATACAAGTTGTTTATTTGTAAAAACTAAACGAGAAGTTACTAGTTTTCCTGTGGCATCTAACAAGAAAAAGAAATATTTTGTAGACCTTAACATGAAGAAGGTAATTAAGTCATAGATTCTCAGATCATAGATTCTCAATTTTCCATTATGATTAGCCCTTTAAAGTTTTGACTTTTTCTCATTTTACGTCATTCGTTTCAAAATTCACAGCATTTTTATTAAATTAATAGAAATAATTATATAAAATTAAATTCGCCCGTTCAAAAAGTTGGATGAGAATGTAGGATATATTTTTGCTTGAAAAACGAAACAATTGAGAAGCGTAATAATTTTTATATAGATGATATTTTATCACTAAATTACCCTCGCTTTGGTGATTTTCTTCATCCTATTTATCCAGAAGAGCTTGAAATTAAGGATACTACAGATACTTCCACATCGACCTCGTTCCTTGACCTTCATCTTGAAATTCACAACAGAGGTGCATTACAAACTAGGTTGTATGACAAACGCAATGACTTCACTTTTCCAATAGTCAACTTCCCTTTTCTTTGTGGCGACATTCCAAAAGCACCAGCATATGCAGTTTACATCACACAACTCATGCGCTATTCAAGGGCTTGCGGTCGTTACAGTGACTTCCTTGATAGAGCCCACTTGCTTACAAATAGACTACTTAAGCAAGGGTACGTTACCTTAAACTTAAAGTCATCACTACAGAAGTTTTACGGCCGACATCACTATCTTTTCGGTCATTACGGGATATATCTTTCCCAGATGACAACAGATCTTTCCCTCTACAACTAAAGTTTGTTTTTCCTCTATCGGATTTGACTTTACTACCGGAGTTGACATGTTCAACACGGCGGGTGTCTTACATGTGTAAGAAGCAGGGGATGCTTACTCTACCGGAACACCTGATCTCACCCGTGGTTTTTTGTTGGTTCCGTTTTGTTCATCATTATGTGTGTCTTCATTTTTCTTTTTTGTCCCGTACTCAATTGGTGTCCTTGTTTCTTAGTGTTTCCGATGTTACCTGGTCTCACCCGTGGTTTTTATTGGTTCCGTGTTGTTCCATCTGAAGTGTGTCTTCATTTTTTTGTCCCGTACTCAATTGGTGTCCTTGTTTCTTAGTGTTTCCGATGTTACCTGATCTCACCCGTGGTTTTTATTGGTTCCTTGTTGTTCCATCTGAAGTGTGTCTTCAATTTTTTGTCCCGTACTCAATTGGTGTCCTTGTTTCTTAGTGTTTCCGATGTTACCTGATCTCGCCCGTGGTTTTTATTGGTTCCGTGTTGTTCCATCTGAAGTGTGTCTTCAATTTTTTGTCCCGTACTCAATTGGTGTCCTTGTTTCTTAGTGTTTCCGATGTTGCCTTTGTCCATGGATTGTTCGTTCTTTTGACTGACGGTTCTGTTCTCACTTACTTTAAGGAAAGCGTTACGTTAAATTGGTTTATTCTTCTGACCTTCATATTACAAATCTCAATGCTTGAGTATCATTTCATTTTTTGAATATACTCATGTTTAAGAAATAACCTTCATTTCTTTTAAAGGATCCGCCATTTTTGGGAGGAGTATTTTGTTCGCATTTCCCACATTAGGCTTAGGTAAGGGTTAAGGTTTTTGGATTAAGGTTGGATTTACGAATTTGTTACTGCATAGAATGAGTGTCCAATTGTTAGTGGTAGGCTAAGGATAGTCAGCCTAGCTAGGATAGATTCCTGTAAAGTAAAAGTGGAAAAAACATATCACCTCCTCGGGTCAAATGATCCTACTTTTTTATGCTATCCATGCATTGATAACATCTTTAGATATTTCTTCACTTGTTTTGAATGTTGTAATTTCTGTTTCTGTGCTTTGTATCTGTCTAACGTCTTTGTTTTCTTTGTCTAACGTCATTGTTTTCTGTGTTCTTGTTTTGGCCGTGTCCTTGGACTTCGATTTTTGTTAATTTCACTCCTTTGTTCCTTCGGTATTCTACTGCCGTTGTTTGCACTAGTTTTGCAACCTTGATACCCTATATTTCTTAAGTTAATATGGATAATTTTTGTATTGTCTTTGTATTTCACGGATAAGCTACTATGCACCGATTTTGTGTCTTTTTGTATTTGCTTAAGACAGAAAATACAGTGGCATAATGCGCAAAAAAATGAAGTTCGATAATTAGTATTATCAGTGGATGTGATAGTTTCTGCTCATCATAGGAGTATTATTTCCTACACATACTTTGCAACACTTAAAAGGTGTAAGACAAACCAAAATGCATGGATGTTTTTTTTTCAAAATCAATGTCAATAATAAACAAATAACAATCACATTGTAAATGTAATATATTACTGGAAACAAACTTAGAAAATTGAATACTAATAAAAATGTATAGAATGATATTATCGAAAAAATATGGGGTCCATTGGCAAAAGATTATAATCCTTTTAATTGATAAAGCTAGAGGATTCCGCAATCTGACAAAAAAAAATCCCCAGACATTAGAAGCTAACTTCCTTCAGGGAGTATGAGCCTCTTATTTTTTCAGAAGCATTCGATACTCTTTGTTTTTTTCCATTAAAACAAGATTAAATTCAAAGTCATAAAATCGTCTAATGGAAAGTGAAACTCTATAGAGAACCGTTTTCCGACAAAGTTTTGACGTCTTAGTTATCAAAAATTCTGACATGGATTTTCAAAATATTTTGCTTTTGTTGTTCTTCGAGTAAAGCTTTTCAAAACAAAAGGCAAGAATTTTCATTTTAAATGCACATTTCTGAGATTATTTTTTTCATTGTCACCCTAATCTATATATTACATTAGATATGCGGATCAGTAGAAAAAACATGTATATTAAATATCTATGAAAAAAACTGTAGCAGAGAAACAATATTGTTTTCTCCTCATCTTAACGATGTTTGTTGGTCTAAAACTTGCAAAAACACGCGAAATCTCTAAAAATAGTAGTATGAATGATATCTACTGCTGACAGGAATGGAAAATCAGCCTAAAAAATTCATAATGTGATAAATATTAAACGAACTAAAAAGTGACATGACGAATATTTTTGTTTTTTTTTTACTGTAACATTATACTTGAGAAATGATAAATATTAAAGTCGTTAATAATATCAAGAGTAAGAGTGAAAAAACTAACTTAAGACAGCTAAATTGACGGAAAAACCACCAAGTATGTGTTACTTAGTCTATCGAAATAAAACACCATTTTACTATTTACCTCATAGTTTCTGTATGCTGTTTTTTATTTTATTCGATAGACCATTTTGGAGTTATACTTTACTGTAGTTGCCTTTGTTCTTTTGTAATTATAAATTGCAAATTGGAATCATTTGATTTATTTCAGAGCTTTCCCTGTCTATGCAAGCTTACAGAATTTTATAAATCCAATCATTTGCCGTCCGTCAATATAAACCTAGGACATCCACTACCAAAAGATGTATTTCCTGATATGAGTTTCGGTGCTGATGGGAGTGGAACTTTAAAAGAACAATATTTTGGAATTCATTTGTGACAGATTTAAACTATTTCAAACTGTTAGTTGACTTATAAGTTGTATTGAAATGATATTTTCTTTCACTGTACAAATATTTTGGAACATATAATTAATTACAGCATGGGAATTGCGGGTTAAGGAAACTAAATGTTGGATAAATATTTTTTAGCTTGATATCTTCTATTGTCAATCAAAAATGCCTCCAACTCGTACCATCTCACTCTACAACCGAATGTGTAAGATCTCCTCATCAGCAAACCCCTTTGAATAAATATGACAACTTAGGAATTCTATGAAATAAATCTGACTACATACAATTAAGACCGATGATATAATAGCATTTGACTGCTTAAAATAACTCTACTGCAGTAACCTTTAAGGCAAAATTTAACCTTCTGTTTATAAACTTTTAAAAAACATATCTGTTGATAGTGCCCACGCCTCAATATTTCATAATGCCAAGTTTTCTTACCATCGACTTGAGGAGCACTCAGTTGTGTTTATGCTGTATCTGTCCGCTAACTTTGGACACTAGTGCTTTTGTCTGGTAACGGATGACAGTGATTGTAAGATCGCTTTTCTAGATGATACTATGTTTTTTGACGATCTCGAATCAATGGGATAAATAAGATATGAATGTAACATTGTTTGACAATTAGCTATGAGTTCAGCTTAAACAAGTGCCTAGGGGGCCGTCTTGAACTTACTCAAAGCTCATTGTTGAGGGCCTCATAGAGCCTTCAAGATGAAGAACAATAATAAAAGCATGTTCAATTTCTTTTTTTTACCATGTTTTTGTAAAGACTTTGTCTCATGTGCATTTACTCCATATCCTTTACTGTTAATTCTATAAATGTAAAATAATTTTGCACATATGCAGAAAATAAATTTACAGCAACTTCGGTATTTAGTTATTTGTTAAGTACAAAAAAGAAAACAAACAAAAAATCTTTCCGCCAAAACACTGTCCCGTGAATATGATTTTACAACATGCATGTATTATCAGCATTTTACTAAAATTTTCCTGTCTCATATGCTGACATTATCTGGTTTTGATTTCATATCGGGGCTTTTCATACATTTATATTTATTATATATATTATATTTATATTATATTTTTATACACTTTTTTTCAATCCATTTCAAGATATATTTATGCATAATATTTTTGTAAATTATATGTGGAGTACTCATAATTACATGATCACACGAATTTTCGCTTTTCTTGTGTATAATCTCAGCATGGCTTGCTTTGACACCATTTGTAATGACAAATTGTGCATTTATTTCAAACAACTAGAGACATATGAACTTTGGTGCTTTTTCATGATGTAGCAATGGACTAAAATTTATTCAATGCCATATATAAAGTTGAATCGATCGAATATAAAAACAGACACGATGCTAGTACTTGTTTTATTTCTACTGATAATTCAAGTTTTTTTTTTGGGGGGGGGGGCATATGATAAAATGTGTGCTTCATTTCTCTAATTGATGTCAAGTTATCAGTAGTTTCAAGGAAAAAGTGGAGATTGTGAGCATTTAGAAATACTGGCCAAAGAAATGGATATTCAACTTATAGTGTCATAAATTGGGACTTAGCAAAAAAACGAGAGAGAAATCTTGTCAAAATAACTGTTATTTTTCATCGAATTTTTTATTTGTTGCATAATGGATACATTAGAAATACATTTTTAATTAAATATGCATCGCCTCTGATCGTTTCTATAATCAAGCGATAAGTTTTGTTCACAAAATCATATAGTATCAAGAATTGAGGCAGATATTAATTTTATATTTGAATTTAAGTAAATTATTTTTAAACGTCATCTTTTGTATCAAAAACATCGATATTGTCTTAACATAGAAATTACAAAATGACACGATA
The DNA here is from genome assembly GCA_002080025.1 of Modiolus philippinarum. NCBI lineage: Eukaryota > Metazoa > Mollusca > Bivalvia > Mytilida > Modiolidae > Modiolus > Modiolus philippinarum. Next base: position 386,376 of record MJUU01049829.1, read on the forward strand.
CTCACATGCCTATTAATAAGGAGGGGTAAATATAAGGGTTCAACAACATTATAATATGTAAATAGAAATAAACGCAATAACACACGTATTGGAACATTATGGTTATCTCTTGTTTTAAGGATAACTCTATTATCTCTTTTACCATTTTCATAATGTATATATGATAATTTATTTTTATGTATAACAATTATCATTACTGGAAAATGCCATGTTTAGATTTACGAAAAACATTATCTTCACCACTTTGTTTTGTAACATACAATTATCCGTTAATAAATTAATTATTAATTTGATTTTTAAAAAGATATAATATACTTACTTGTAAATGTCCTCATGAGTATTCTACAATGAACAAAGCTTAATTAACTATTTTTCATATGTCTTAGGGTGTGTTTGATTTGTCCATGTACTTTGACGCAAAGGGTCAGTGTAAACTATTATCATTACTTGCCTTCCTTTCTACGTCCGCTGAAACCACTGAAGAAAAATTATGTATAACAGTTCCGATCGAACACGTTGATAGTCGCAAGGTGAGGAAAATATTTTAACATTGGATCCTTTAGGAATTCATCTAATCTGTATGGAATGCTGTTTGTAAGGTCTTTTTAGAATATATCCCACATTCCGTTCAGATCATACAAGAAAATGACTACCAAGGCGAAAAACAATTAAACATAGAACTTTACTGAAACATTTTATTTCTTCAATTGCGGAAATAAATCGATTTTTTTTCTAAAAATCAATATGAATTCATGCAGTTTTAAGCAAATTAATTAGTTTCTTGACAATAAATTTATTTCTGAAACAACAAAACCACATTCCAATGGCATACATTGCATTAAAAACTTGTCATTATGCCACCATTTGCCTAACCAAGTTTTGGAATTATGACCATGTTTGGCGATAGATCGAGCAAGATTTATAAACTTAGTCATATATATATATATATATATATATATATGGAAGATTCGTATTTTTTTAACCGAAATTTGAAGTTTGGAAACATTATGCAAAAAAAGTGCGTGGATGAAAGTATATTATGTTGCTTTAATCATTGTTTTCTAACCATGAAGTCCGGAATTATCTCATTCTACAAATCTGTAAGACCACTCCTTCAATCCGTACTGAAACCATTTTCAAATCAATAATGGGGGTACATTAATTTCCCAAAAATGCAATTTTTTATGCCAGTCGTGTACAAGATTGGTTTAAGTGATGATTTTTGCGATTTTTAAAGGATGATTTGCATTTTTTGAAAACGAGCAGCCCTTAAATATCTCGGGCACTTTCAACAAAAAAATATTCTTTATTTATGACCAAGAGTATATTTTGAAAGAACGCAAACTTGATAAAAATGTTCTTTCAACAACTATGGAATAAAGCGAGGTAGGGTATTAGAAAGCGGTTTTTCTGTATTTGTATAAATATTACTAATACCTTCATATAATTTGGCTTTTCTTTATATCCTAATGATGTAAATATGTCTACCTGTATTGGGTTTTATTCGTAAGATTTTATACTATAGGGAAACGGGACAGATAAAGGGGAGGTTTGGGTACCCATAAACTGGTTTAACCCTACCGCTGGCTTTTGCTAGTGCCGGTACCAAGTCCGGCTGTCCCGAGTTGCTATCGTTGTCTACGTTTGTCTTTTGTCTTATACGTGTTTTTCTTGTGTAGTTCCCTTGCAAATTGATGCATGTAATTATAATTTTCAGCCATTTTTGTAGGTGTTTCCTGTTATCCATTTTTTAACATTTGTTAATTATCGCTGCATAAAAATTTTTGTAATGTGCAGGTCATAAAATTGAAAATGGATCAACCATTTTATTGTCACATAAATATCATACAAAAAAAAGCCGATTTCAGGTATCCAATCTTTTTACGGTCACGGTCTGTACATAAAATTTAGTTTCCTCTCCATTTTAATGTATAAAACGCATTTATATGATTTTATTGTTATACGCGTTTCTTGTTATCTTTATTAAAACCAAAAGTATTTGCCTTTGTGCCTTCATGATTTTAAAACACATATTCCCTTGCCTGTAGTAATAAACCACATGCAAGTGATAGAACATTAATAAAAAGATTTTGTGCTGCTATTCAGCACAACAAAAAAGATATCATATGCTGGTATTTTATTGAAGTTACTTCAAGCAGATTGACATATCTATAGCATTAAAAGTTTTTCTGTTAAAGATTATGAATTGATTATCGTGAATCGACCTATTTTTTATTTTTATATCATTTTTATGCTTTTGTTTTTTTGTTTTCTTTTTAGCTCACCTGACCCAAAAGGGTCAGTGTTAGCTATTGCCATCACTTGGCGTCAGTCGTCCGTCCATCATCCGTCCGTCTGTCATCCGTCCGTCAAACTTTTCACATTTTCATCTTCTCCTCTGAAACCACTGAAGCAAATTCAACTAAATTTTACAGGAATGATGTATGGAAGGTTCTTTTCAAAGATTGCCAACTTCGTTCCTATCCGATAAAAAAACATGGCCGCTAACGCGGCACTTAGGGTAAACATAGGACCCTATGGGAAAAATCACATTTTCATCTTCTCCTCTGAAACCACTGAAGCAAGTTCAACCAAACTTAAGAGGAATGATGTACTAATTGAAATTTACAAAGATTGCTCATTTCGTTCGGATCCGATAAAAACATGGCCGTCAGCACAATCATAGTTTAACATTGGACCCTAATGGAAAATCACATTTTCATCTTCTCATCTGAAACTACTAAAGCAAATTCAACCAAATTTTACAGGAATGATGTGTGTAAGGTCCTTTACAAAATTTGCTCATTTCGTTCCAATCTCATTTAAAACATGGCCGCCAGCGCAGAACTTAGCATAGGACACTATAGGAAAAATCACATTTTCATCTTCTCCTCTGAAACCACTGAAGCAAGTTCAACCAAACTTTACAGGAATCATGTACTAAAGGTCCTTTACAAAGATTGCTCATTTTGTTCGGATCCGATAAAAAGCATGGCCGCCAGCATGGAACATAGTTTAACATTGAACCCTAAAGGAAAATCACATTTTCATCTTCTCTTTTGGAACCACTGAAGCAAATTTAACCAAACTTTACACGAAAGATGTATGGAAGGTCCTTTACAAAGATTGCTCATTTAGTTCCGATCCGATAAAAGACATGGCCACCAGCACGGAACATAGTTTAACATTGGCCCTAATCAAAAAGACCATTTTCGTCTTCCCCTTTGGAACTACCTAATCAAATTCAACAAAACTTTGCAAGAATGATGTATGGAAGGTCCTTTACAAAGATTGTGTATTTCGTTCTGAACTGACAAAAAAACATGGCCGCCAGCACGGAACATAGTTTAACATTGGACCCTATAGGAAAATCACATTTTCATCTTCTCCTCCCGAACCACTGAATCAAATTCAATAAAACTTTACAGGAATGATGTACAGGAGGTGGTTTAAAAAATGTCTCACTTTATCTCAATCCGAAAAAAAAACATGGCTATCAGCTGAGAACATAGTTTTACATTGAACCCTGTGGGCAAATCATCCTTTTCATCATCTGTTCTGAAACTATTGAAGCAAATTTATCTAAACTGTATTGATATGATGTGTAGGACTTCTTTTGCAAAGATTACTCATTTCAGTATTGTCTGAAAAAGCACTTGTGCCTATTGAGAATATAGCTAACATTAGGCCCCCTTGGAAAAAACTTCATTTTTTGGTCATGCATGGCATAGAAGCATTGTGTCAGGTGAGCGATACAGGCCCAGTTTCTGAGCCTCAAGTTTAATGGTTTTTCAGATTTTTTTGTCTATCTTATTTGTTCAATCATTTTGGTGCTAAGAAAAGGAAAGAAACAATTTGTTACATTTTGTACCACAGTATGTCAAAGAAGAAGTACACATAGACTTGATGGACTATCTTTTTGTCTTAATGATGGACTGATCTTTCGGCTGATAATTGAGATTCCAACATTGTTTAACTGCCCATTTTCTTTATTCGTTTAAGACATAGTTAGACACAACTACATGTATACACCAAGTCTAGTGTGAATTTGGTTTCCACAGATATCGACAACTATGTCTGTTTAAAAGAATCAAAGTGTTTGGAAGGCAATGAACCGTAATATTCAAAAGCTTAAAGAGAATAAGTATTAACGTGGATTTTACTGGAAAAGCAAATACCTTTGCAATTTTTTACGATTTCGTAAGTTTTTGATACCCACATACTAATCACTAGGTTGGTGAATGCCTCAGGGGATATGTAGTCCAATGGCATAGTAATAGTAAAAGAAGTTATAAAAGATCTAAGAAAGAATCATTGATGCTGCAGAATATTTGTATTCCTCTAGCTTTTAGACGTGTTTATGTCGCCTCAGTTTAATCAGGTCGACTTATTGTTTTACCATATTTCTTATTCTTATTCTTCCGATTTCCGTCACGATATTGTCCAAGAATTTTCTTGAACATTACTGATATAGTCTTCAATGAACATCAAATGATTATTGCTGAAGATGCAAAATTGACACTAAAGGTCTAATAATTTCCAAAATGGCGTCATCATCCTTTGTTCGCAATTGCAAATTTTGTGTCATTTTAGGCCTGCCATAGGCATTGATTTCTTTCTGCTCTGCCTTTTAGAGAAAGAAATTGTCAAATTGTTCAATTTCTTGTCAACAATGGAAGGAAATGTTTGGCGCGCTATAAATGATTAAATACCGAAGCTACTGTGAATTTAAATTCTGCGCATTTCGACAACTTATGTCTCTTCAGTGCAGATAAAATCTAAATGTTTGGAAGACCATAAACTCAAAGATGTTTCAAAACTGTAGAGAAAAAAACCAATATGATCTAAATGTGAAGCCAAAATCAGCTAAGGACAGAGCTTTGCATGAGGGAGATACTCCTTAATTTTCAACAAAATTTACAAAAATTTAGATATTGTAAGGTTCCAAATAGAATCGGCTTTCGGGTCAGCAC